>OU426853.1:5072660-5080160 GCA_911387685.1 Dolichovespula media
CCACCCCGTTCTTTCTCTCTCTCTCTCTCTCTCTCTCTCTCTCTCTCTCGTAGAAACCAACTTTCACGATACTTTTCGCAAGCTTCCGAAGTCCTTGGAGATAGTATACTCGGTACCGAATCGTTCTGACCTAAACAAATGGCATCCCTCTTCTTTCTTTCTTTCTTTCTTTTTCTTTTTCGTTCTATTGTTAGAAAGATTTTATGTATACCTCGTCACCAAGGGATAAACCAATAGGTAAAGCTTTTTATAGTGCTACCTAACAATGCTACAGAGGCAATTAACCAAATGGGCTTGACAACTTTCTTTGGGTCCTTACCGTCCTTATCGTTAATCCTCTCGCCCCGCCCCCTCCCCACCTTCCCCCAATACCTTAAGACGGTTACGATTTAACGGCCATTTAACTTGCGCGTCCATCAAATGGATTTGTACGTTCGTCATAAATAATACAGAAACTTTGGGTGACCCAAAATAATATATATATATATATATATATATATATATGTATCCCATATATCTTTATTCCTACCTTTTGCCGGGAACCCTGAATCATCCGTTTGGTCACAGTTTCCAAATAATAGACGACACTTTTCCCTTTTCCCTTCTCCTACCTAACGAAGATTGGTTAGTTATTAACAATGTCCAAGTTTCCCCCACTATCGTCCAGCCCAAAAACGAAGGTTAACCTTCGCAAACTCGACAATCGGTCAACCATCGAAGACAGTCGTTATTTTCGAGACCAAGCGTACGCGCTTGCCTCTCCTCTCGATATATTTAGTATTAACTATCGTCGTCTATGTGCCATTCCAAGAAAAAAACTCTATATATACGTGTGTGTGGGAGTGTGTAGTAACCTCGATCCGTTCCCAAAGTAATCGCGAGGATATTAAACAATCTTTTATCTTAGATTCGTCCGATCGCAAAATCGAAACGCTTCGCGTGAATTCTGTCTCTCGACGGTTTAATAATATCTTTTTATAATATTTAGCTTCGAGTGAGAATTAGAAAAAAAGTGTGTGTGTTTGTGCGCGTGTGTGTGTGTGAGTGAGAGAAAGAGAGAGAGAGAGAGAGAGAGAGAGAGAGAGAGAGAGAGAGAGAGAGAGCACGTATCGTAATGGACCTTTGGAAATAGACAAGTTCGACCAACGACAAAAAGGGTTAAAGACTCCATTTGCTACGTCGTACCAGCACCAACTCTCCTCGTGTCTTCCCTCCCTTCCTCTCCATCGTTTCGGATAATCAGGATGCGAGCAATCGACGAACCCGCGTCCGAAGGGACGCGCAAACGAACCAAATTTCGTCTGTTCATTTTATTTTAATACCGACCAAGTAATAAAACCATCATGCTCCGACGAGCATCCCTCCCCTTCCCTGCCCTGTTCCCCTCCCTATGCTACTACCACCCCCACACCCTACCACCATGTTCGCTCAAGAGATACGTACGTATAACCATATTTAAACTTCTTCCTCGATATCTCCGATCTGCACGAACAAATAATATATATATATATATATATATAAATATAATTTATCGTCACTATATATCTACGTAACTTGAAATTTACATTGAACAGTGTCGTTGGGAACGTCATGATAATGATGAAATAAAAAAAAAAAAAAAAGAAAAAGAAAAGAAAAATAATTAAAAAGTAATTAAAATAAATAGAAACAAAAATTACACGAAATTCATTCTGTAACGAGAAAATACAGAAATCGCGGTATACTTAGCACATAGCGTAGCCGTTCATTAAGTAGATTAAATCCATTAATCCGTCGTCTTATAGGAGGTCGGTGCGATGGTAAGAGGTAATAGAGAGAGAAAGAGAGAGATAGAAAGATAGATAGAAAGAGAGAGAGAGAGAGAGAGAGCTTTCATAGGATAGCACGAAGCTGTTAGAAGGAACGTAGTCAGAAAGAGAAGGATGGGTAGGTAGATAGATAGATATATACATAGATACATACATAGATGGATAGAGAGAGAGAGAGAGAGAGAGAGAGAAACAGGTCTGGGTCGGGATAAGAGAGTAGCACGAACGATCGGGATTACAGCGCATGGGTTGTTCGCCTTCCTAATATAGCTGTATTATATGCTATATTTTCTCAACGTCTACCATACGTTAACCGGATATACACCGGGAACTAATACGAATGGCAAAGTTTATTTTAGTGTACTCGCACGAGCGAAATCGGGGATCGTTGTTTTTCCCCTCTTTTTTTCTTCTCTCTCTTTTTTTTTCTTCTTTTCTTTCCACCGTCCCTCCCTCCCCAGGTAGTACTCAAAAACTTTGTGCGTTTTTCATCGTGAAATTTGGCACGACCCATACCTTTTTATTCCTTCATATTTACGTATACGTTTGCCCGCACGCTTTCGTTCTTTCGTGTTTCTATATATTTCTATCGTGTTTCGTTACTTCGTGAATATATATATATATATATATATATATATATATATATATATGTGTGTGTAGGACAGTCCATGAATCAATTCATGAAAAATGCATTGTTACAGATTCGACTTTTGCAAACGTGTTAAGTCGTAAGAGTGACGTCTAATGAAAAAAAAAAAAAAAAAAAAAGAGAGAAACGAAAAATATAAAACAGAAAAGAAAAAAAGAACCGCGACATATTCGTATCAATCTGATATTTATCGACTGAAGTTCATCTCAAATGGACGTCGGGAAAAAATCTATTGTTTAAATGTTTATCGTTACGATACCGACATTCGTTCTTTTCCTTTTTTCTTTGTTTTTATTTTTATCCTCTTGGAAATTAAAACTGTTTCGCTATGAGATAATAAATTTTTTATCTAGAGTGACTCTCATCGGCCACCTTGTCGTATATAAGCGCGAACGTGGACGTACATGTGTATGCAAGTAAATATACATACATATGTACGTTTATATTCGATGGTGGAAAATTCACGGAGACGTCGATGTTTCACATATCATGAAATTTTTCTTCGAAGTTGAAAAAGTCTCGTTCTGACTCTACCAACACATCGTAATTTTATTACATACATATATATATATATATATATATATATATATATATATATATATATATATATATGTACGTGGTATCTCCAAGAGATATATATAATAAATTCTCATCCACGCCTATGGAAGTAGGTAGAGAGTAGCTTCTTGCCGGCCTAGCGACTTTCCTTTGGCGTTTAATTAACCCAACCGAGCAAGCTACCACCTCTCGCTTTATATCCATCATCGAAATTCCTTCGTTGATACGAGATGGTGGCCGGCTTTCGCTTTACTCTTTCGCATTTACACTAACGTTTGGGGAGGATAGGAGGAGTCTTTATTTTCATTAGATTTAAAGGTGAATAATTAAAGGGATTAAACGAATGAAACTTGTCGGCTTGACTGACTAACTCTCAAAGAAAATCCTTTTAATTGGGTGTAAACGGATTGTAGAGATAGGAAGAAGAAAAAATAGAAGAAGAGAGAGAGAGAGAGAGAGAGAGAGAGAGAGAGAGAAGGCAGAAGAAACTAAGGGGATGAAAAAAAGAAAAAAAAATTGATGTTAACGCGAGTAAATAACGTCCAAAGGGAGAATTTGCCCTACGACGTCGTTACGTCGTGCCGTAACAGACCTTAAACGGAGACCCTTTGATTACTTTCCATTTGACGTTAAACAAATCGAAAATGTTCAATTGCGTTAGTCGCGAGTCAGTGAATAAAAAAGCGTCCGAAATAATAATCTGACCGATCCAACGAACCAAACAAACAATCGGCAAGTAGAGAGTATCGATGAGTTTTGATTGGACATGCCGATACGCCGTGATTTTTTTTTTCTTCCTTTTCTTTAGTTCAATAGTAGTTTTCTTAATCTTTTTATTGCGTCCTCGCGACATTTTTTTCTTATCTCTATTGCAACGTCGCATTTAATCTTTTTTTTCTCTTTCTTTTCCCTCCGTTTCCTCACTCGCCCCATCTTCAATCCTCCATTTTCCCTTGTCTATCGTACCGAACAAATATATATCAAATTCGAATAAAATAATTTACAAAAACGTTTCGAACGTCGACAATAGGGATACTTGTATGATTCGAATACGACCAATGAATATGGTAATCTCGTCCTATCTCAGAAATATTCTAAAGGTTCATAAAGTACGTACGGATGATGATGATGGTTGTTGATTAGATGATACTGTTGTCGTCCACGTTGATGAACCATCTACTCCCGTTGAATACATATGAACACGCGATAGCCAACTTTCAAAGTGAAACCGATCCGTTTCGCTTTATATTCCATCAGAGGGGAAGTATATAAACGAACGAGCAAACGAGTTTTCTGAATTCCTTCAAATGAATTTCATTATGCCCGTAATAACGGTAACGACGATTGGCCAACGGTGGCATCGTGTAAATATATATATATATATATATATATATATATATATATATATATATATATATATATACGTTCGAAGGAGATTTTTCAGAAAAAGGAACGAAAAAAAATACGAATCGAAAATCAAAAAGAATAAACGGTATCTTTGTCGTAGGGACAGGATGGCCGGGGGGAAGAGGAGGAGGTCGACAACGATCTCCTCGGATATGTTCGGGACTTCGATAAAAATTCATGGGGATGGTATGTGAGTCAATCGGATTTTATTTTGATATCCGCGAACGTCCTTTTCTGAAGGAAAAGAAAGAACAGAAAAAAAGAAGAGAGCAACGAAAATGCAGAAAGAATAAGTTTTTAAAGATACAACGTCATGCTCTGCATACAATACGCTAATCTCGCTCGATGTCCGCTCTTTACGCGCCCAGTCTAAAAAAAAAAAGTAAATAGAAATAAAATATAATATAATATAATATAATAATAATAATAATAATAATAATAATAATACACAAAAAAATTAGTCGATTCGGAATATTTATTTGACCCAACATTCTCTTCTCGGTACGGATATGGTGTACATCGAGTTTGTTACGTTATAAAATACAACTAGAAACGAAAATCGACTTGTTCTTAAATGCGATCGGAATAGCCCTTGGGAAAATTTACCGAATCACGATGATTTATTTGATAAGGTAAAATAATTCAAAAATATCCATGTTTCGTCGACGGAGAGTAAAAAAAAAACAAAGGAAACACGTACTTACACACCTTCGTATATATTTGACTACTTAAATCGGAACTCATTTTGAAAGATATATTTTTTTATCTAAAGACGATCCTCCTCCTCCTCCTCCTCCTCCTCTCGTCTCTCGTAAAGCACAAATCCTGCGTTATTAATTAAGAAAACTTCGAAAGTTGTCTCACACGCGCGCACACACACACACACACGCACGCACACATAGGTAGTTTGTTCGGTTCACCCGCTCAATGCCTGTACTCTTAATGAAATCTTCTATCATATATTCTTTCGCGCTAGTTAGAAAGTTAATAAAAATTTCATATATCTACCGCAGTAATTCATAAACCCACTATACTTAAACTTTTAATCCATCCGCCGTCCGTTGAAATTATTATAATTTGATTTTCTTAAAACAAATAGAAGAACATTTAATCAACTACGAAAATGTTTGACGCGAAACGCTCTATCTTCAAAGCGTTAATAAATAACTGAACGTTATTACTTCATTACGATCTATCCGATAGGAACTTGTTTAAACGTATTACGACGACCCATTTTTGCAAAATAATATTGAAAATATATATATATATATATATATATATTTGCGTTTGATCGTTCGTCCGAGGGAAATAATTTTATACCTAATAAAGAAGACAAATGTATACGTATACGTCATATACGATATAACGGGTGATTCATAAATAGATGGAAACACATCGGAGGATAAATTTACGCACCCACAGACAGATATGAATACGTATAAAAGAGGGATATATGTTCGTGTGACATTTTTTTTCCTTTTTCTTTTTTTTTTATTATTTACGTATATACATCAGAGTCTGTAGATTTTGTCTCTAAAGAATTGACATGCATTTATGAATCACCCTATATATACTATACAAGTATGTATATATATATAAGAGCGCACACTGTGTACTTTTACCCCTTCTATCTTTGTACTTCTGATTGGCCATCACTTTATCACCGTCGTCCATCTACAATAACTTCGACCTGAATATCACTTTTACGTCAATGCCTTTAACAACGCTCGACATAGAATCGCGGACCTGCTTACCAGAGGATCATTCGTGAAGTAAATTTTATCCGGGGGTTAAAAGAGGAAGACGAAGAAAAGGCAAAACGACCAAAGAGGAGGGAAAAAGAACAACCGGGGAGGGGAGGGGAGCAAAAAAAAAAAGATAAAGAAGAGCAGAGTAACAAAAAATTTTTTTTTGTTCCTTTCTGCCAAGGGTCGTGGATTGTACTGTATTATCCATGTGATTAAACTGTCGAGAATGAACCCCTTTGATGTGCACGATTTCGCAAGAGAAAAATTAAAAGGCCGGATAAAAGGAGAAATGAGAAGACAACGAAAGAAAGAAAGAAAGAAATGAAGAAAGAAAGATAAAAAAAGGGGAGAGAGAGAGAGAGAGAGAGAGAGAGATGCATAAAATAATTAAAAAAGAGAAAAGAAACGGGAAAAAAAGCCGATGAGCATACGTTGGCGATCATTGTCATCGTCCGCTCTATTATAAAAATTATCACAAACCATAAATGGCCGACACGAGAGTATCGAGGAGCCTTTTATTATTTAAATATTTAACAGTAAATATAATTACGCCATCGGGAGTATAATAAAGATTAACAATGAAAAATCTTTAAAATAAAAGATCGTTATAACAACATGAGAGTTCAAATATATCGCAGATTCATTCTTTTTTTTTTCTTGTTTTTTTTGCGTTTTTAGTTTGTATATATATACATATATATATATATATATATGTATGTATGTATGAGTATATATATGTGTATATATATATATGTATGAGTATATATATATACATATACATATATGTGGCCATGTCGAAGATACTTCTTCAAAAGTAACTTACACAACCTCGTTTTTTTTTGCCTGCACTTTCGCAAAATCGCTCATCGCTTAGATATCCTGAAATGCTAATAGGCGCGTCGTGTGTATCGATTACTAGCTGCGTTTGTTTTTTTATTATTGTTAATTTCGTTTATTTATTTATTCCCTTTTTTTTGTTCCTTTTTTCTTTTCTCTCTCTCTCTTTATTTTTTCGTAATCATCCTTAATACTGCGAAGTAAAATCTTCCTCCTCCTTCCGCCGCCCCCCGATCCCGCGTAAGGTCGGTCTCCCGTTTCTAACAAATTTTTAAACTCGCCCACCAACGGATAGTCAATTTCGACGACTCGACAATTCATCCAAATACTCTATACGTTTTTCACGATATCGAGAAAGGTTCGCGAAAATATTTCTCCTATCTCTTTCTCTCTCTCTCTCTTTTTTTTGGCCTTCCTATCTATCTATCTATCTCCCTTAAAAAAAAAAACCATCCATTATTAAAGGCGAGACGGCCGAAATATTTCATTCCCC
>OU426853.1:5085160-5100160 GCA_911387685.1 Dolichovespula media
GGAGCCGGGCTGTATTGTCCAGCCGGAGATAAAGAATGCTCCTCTACTATGTTACCAGGCACCAAGTATTTTTCTGCAAATAGAAATAGAAAAAGTTTTCCATTCGGATCGCGAACACATTAAATAACGTATCAACGTATTCAAAGTTAATAGGGTTACCTTCCCTCGCTGCGTCCCCGCTTACGCCATTGGTTACAACGGTAATTTGTTGTACCAAACGTCCTTTATGGGATTGTTGGGAAGACGGCGCGTATGGGTGTCCCGGTGATCCTGGTGCAGACTGACTCGTTAGATGACCAGCTGGAGAAGGAACAGAATTATCAGGATATGTTTCAGGTCCTGGCGAACCTTCCCTACTGAGGCATTCCGGTGTCATTAAACCACTAATTCCCACATGAGACGGAGACGCAGGTGCACTTCTGTTAATAGAAATGTGAGAATGATGTATTGTTTGATTAAAAAAAAAAAAAAATCGATGACAGGTAGTCTATAAAATATATATATATATATATTTATATATTTATATATTATGGTATACCTTGAGGATAATCCAAATGGAGCTCGGAAACAAGGTACACCCCTTTGTCTTCTTCGTCTAAAGGCTTGTTCTATTAACTTTGCTTCAGACTGCGGGTCTATCCTCCAGAAGGAACCTTTACCGGGTTCCTCTTGACTTCTTGGTACTTTTATAAAGTAACGATTTAACGATAGATTATGTCTAATAGAATTCTGCCATCCCTTATCAGCAGTTCTATAGTAAGGATAATTTTTTGTTATGTACGAATAAATGCCCGACAACGTTAGCTGCTTGTCAGGTGCGGATGCTATCGCTTGAACGATAAGTTGAGCATACGAGTACGGTGGCTTAGAGTCATCCTTTGGCGGACTATAATGTGCCGTTGTACCGTTTGGACCCGAACTACTGCTACCCCTATAACGCTGTTCAGTCCCAGGTTCAGGACTAATTTGCCTACTGGAACTTTGGGTTCCTTCGTGCCTCTCCATTCCAGAATTTTGTGGATCATTCGCGACCGCAGCAGCATACGCCGCTACCATTTGTAAATCCGCCGAAATATTCCTTCTACCCTGACCTGCTCGTGGACTGGCTGGACAGGAGTTAGCAGCGCTTATGGTTCCCGTAGGAGAAGGAAAGGGACTACTATATCCCGTATCAGGTATATTTATACGTAGAGGCGGTAGTGGCACTCTCTGTTTGGGAGGAGATGGTACGCGTACATTACCTTGCTCTTGTTCATCCACCAAGGATTGAAACACAAGTCTTATATTTGTACTTGGAAATCTAAACGTGCACCTGCAATTTAAAAAGTTTTACTATTACCATGCGTTAGATACCAATATTATTTACTTACGCACAATTACATCCTCTAATATCAATAACACGAGTGACATTGCTCGATACTTATAGAATAGGCTTGTCTTGTGTGTGTGTGTGTTTGAGCCTGTGTTTATGCGTGCGCGAACGCGAGAGAGAGAAATAGTTTTTATACTTATTTACTCCAACCTTAAAATGTATCTGTTTTTGAAATGAAGGACAAACAATAATATTATATATAGAGAGATACATATAACATACACGATAAACACATTGTCGCTTAGAAGATAGCAAAAAGGTAAGTACACTATGCCAATACATGTTTGTTTATCATAATCTTGACAGTTACCAATATTTACAAACACTTGAGAAAATATTAACTCATGAAAATCTTTGGCTAGAAGCCACACAAAAAAAAAAGAGAAAAAGAAAAAGAAAGACTCAAAAGCAATTCTATATTTTATCGCTGCTACAAAATTACTGATGGAACGTGAGCCCATACGTCTTAGCAATTCCATTGAAATGTTACATCGGCCAAGACATTTGTCAATTCACTCCGCATAAAGCATTATTACTATTGAAATTGCAATAAAATAAAATATGCAGAGACGAACGTTAAATCAATCTAAACTGAGATTTTTTTTCAGGCAAAATCGAACGTTCGTGCGAATGCACGAGTATCGTGCGTAGGGGAGAGAGAGAGAGAGAGAGAGAGAGAGAGAGAGAGAGAGAGAGAGAGAGAGAGAGAAAGGGACAGGTTATAACGTAACGAATTTTTTAAAAATCATGGAAAAAATCATGAGAAAAAACGAAGGCACTTACGTTTTTGGCAATTGAAAGGCAGGTGCGCCCTTACGTTGGAACACGCCATCGACGAAGACGCCGTTCTTCCCGTTACAGGTCATAAAGAAGAACGGATGATCGTAGAAGATCTCGAGGTGTCGGCGCGAGATAAAATTGGAGTGGCCCATGTTGACGTCGACCTCACCCTTGCTGCTGTTTCGGCCGATGGTGATGCGCCTCTGCCTAACCATGTACTCGAATTCCCGACCTTCGAGCCGCGCGATCGGCGCACCCTTTGCCTCTGGATTCCACTGCATCTTCGTCGGACTGGCCGGTGCCGACTTCAGTGCCAGGAGGGCCCACGCGTCGCTCTCCTGAGTGCGAGAGTACGTAGACATAGTACCGAGCGAGCGAGCGAGCGAGCGAGCGAACGAGCAAGCGAGCGAACGAGCTCTCGAACAAGACGGAAGGAGGGAGAGAGAGAGAAAGACAGACAGACAGTGTGTGTGTGTGTATGTGTGAGAGAGAGAGAGAGAGAGAGAGAGAGAGAGAGAGAGAGAAGAGGGAGCGAACGAGATGGAGAATGAGTGAGTGAGTAGAGTAAGCGAGAGAGAGAGAGAGAGAGACAGACAGAGAGAGACACGGCAGTAGCGGATAGATAGGTCGCTAGAGATAGGAGAGAAAGATTCTTTGCTCGAATAGATAGGTAAATCGACTAAATAGACGAACGGATAGATATGCGAAAGAGTTGACGAATGAGGTAGACGGATAGTAAGTAGAACGAACGATAGGGCAATAGGAATAGGGTGTTTAAGAAGAGACGGAAAGACAGACGGACGTGTGTAGAGTGTAGAGGATAGAGAGAGGGAGCACACCAGAGGCGCTCAGATACACACCACCAACACGTTAACAACGTGCGGCCGAGCGCGCACATAAAGTGAACGAGAGAAAGAAAGAGAGAGAGAGAGAGAGAGAGAGAGAGAGAGAGAGAGAGAGAGAGAGAGAGAGAGAGAGAGGGACTTACGAGTATGTAAAAGTAAAGAGAAGATAGAGAGAAAATATGAGCTTTACATGGTCCATCCAAATGGTCGACATCATTTACGCGTTCAACATATAGATATTTAATCGTTAATACGTTAATTATTATTACATGGAACTTCTTTTCCCTTATTTACGTCGACGCCGTGTATATAACCCGGTGTGTAAATATATTACAGAGCAGGATATATATGTATATATATATGCACATACATACATACATACATACATATACATATATATATATATCTATATATATATACTACACATACGTACACAGCATACGTACGAGAGGAAGATGAGGGGAAACGTATAAACACACACACCACACTCACTCACTCACTCACTCACTCACGCAACACATACACCTCGCATACACAGGCAAACACTCGCGCGCACCTATTACTACCCCCTCGTCGGCGGAATAAACGTGTTTGATTAGGAAAGACGTGTGTTTCTCTCACTCGGTTTCTCTGTTCTTATTATTTCTTTTCTTTTTTTGGGTTTTTGGTTTTTTTTCTCGGTTCCCTTCGTTGCCCTCTCGTTGTAATTGTTAATCGGGACGGCGGCAGGGTCGGCCAACAACAACCAACGCGATTTATATACGGCACGGTCGGCTCCTCGGACACAAATATTTTCTTCCCTCCTTGTTTACTTACAAATCCGAAACGTGGGTGGTCACCACGTGACGCGAGTACGCGCGTGCGGCGCCCCGTTTAAAAGCGCCGTCTGACCGTGAATGCGACGACGACGACGACCGCCATCATAATACGTTGTTATACTCGTATGCGAACGACATAACCTCCTTTCGAATATTTCGAAAACCACCTCCGATCTCTCCCCCACCCCCCTCCATACGATCGGCCACCTACGATATATATATCCCCTATTTATTTATCTCTACTCTCAGCCCCTCGAAGACGAGCCGTGACAATGATACGTTTCTTCGTACATCTCACGGGAGAGATCCAACTCCCCCCGTTCTAACGTCTTCTGCTAAGAACCGTAATGGCCGAAAAGGGAAACGGAAGTATGTAGCCGCTTTAAGCGCTGCTACGTCTCGTTTCCCCTCACCTACTATCCTCCCACCCCACCCCCTCACCGTTAGATAAAAGATATGGCGCCTAATTCGTAATCGCTCTGTTTGTTGTTTGTTTGTTTGTTTGTTTGTTTTTTTCTTTCATTCTCTCTCTCCTCTCTCTCTCTCTCTCGTCTTTCTTTACCTTACTTATTCATTAACAAAACCCTACATTGTACGGTCAAAGACGCACAATCGTTCTTACGAGGGTAACATCGAGATAAGAACGAGATTCTTCATATATGTAATTCATATGCGAGCGATAAACGGATCATAACATTTTTAACACCATTTTATCGCCTAACTGTTTCAGGTACATACAACGATTTATAGTTGCGTCGTCCATTTCAATCGTAAATCGTTTTTTCATTTTTTTCTAAATAAATCGTTCCAACGTTTATAACAATCGTGCGTTTCTTTCGATTCCTACTGTCTTAATATTTATGAAGATTATCTAATATATAGATATATATACATATATATTTATTTATATATATATAAACGGTCCTGAATGTTCAGGGTGTATAGAAAATATGTCTAAAGACTATCGTGGAATATTTTCAAAATGGGCTCGATAATCCTATTTTAAAGTTGATCAGAATTTTTATTACGCTTTTAACGAGTACCATTATGAAATAATTAATATTTGACATAAAAAGATATGAATAACATGTCAATGCTTTTCAACCAATAAAGAAGCGACAGATATAATGCGTTAACCAATGACGATAGATAAGTAGAATAGAAGATTTTCGTAGAGTTTTGACCATATCGATAACAAGAAATTATTATCCAAACTATATACCATAAATGTAGTGACATTTATATATACATATACATATATATATATATACATACATATATATATATATATATATATATATATATATATATAAAGAAAAAAAGAAAATAGAAAATGTTTATAGCGTGCAATTGCAATTGTTCTCAATGCAGTAGTCTCGTGCAGAGTACACCACTTATATATGGTTAATGTTGTCAGCGGGGCTCAGTCTCGTACCGGTTAAATGTCATATTACATTTTAAATTACAATGAACTCAATATATATTTATCTACTGTGTGCGACACCATTAATATTATTAATAATACGTAGATTATGGATTAAATCTCGCAAAGATATTAAGAATGTTTGCATCATTGTCTTTGGAGATTTGGGAAGAAGCCCACGTATGCAGTACCACGCGTTGTCCTTTGCGAAGGAAGGTTTTAACGTGGATTTTATAGGTTATCGTGGTTCATCGCCATTAAACGAAATCAAAAATAATTCGCGTATAACTATACATTATCTTCCGCATCCACCGTTATTGGACAACGGTACGAATCCTTTTGTAAAAATAAATCGATTATCGAACCATACATGAACCTTATTTATTTATTTTTCTTCCAATGTTTCAGGCTATTCGGTAATTTTGCACTTTCTCGTAAAATTGATTTGGCAATGCTTCACGCTTACCTTTCTATTATTTTCCAAACGCATATCGAATTATATTTTAATACAAAATCCACCGGCCATACCAACGATCCCAATATGTTGGTCTTTTAGTATCATAAGCGAAGCCAAGTTTATTATTGACTGGCATAATTACGCATATTCCATAATGGCATTAACCTGGAGGAAGGATCATATTAGCATTAAAGTAGCGAAGTTCTTAGAAATGTATTTTGGAACCAAGGCAAAATATAATTTTTGTGTTACTAAAGCCATGAAAGATCATTTACAACAGCAATGGGGAATCGAGTTTGTATCGCTGAAGATGTCATATCAGAAGAAACGTCTATGTTTTTGCTTATAATTTGTAGTAAAATTGTGTTAATTGCTTTTTAGAGCGCACATTTTGTACGATCGTCCAGCAAACCATTTTATACCGATCTCGTTAAAAGATAAACACGAATTTTTGCTACAATTAAGTAAGAAGTTCGAAGTCTTTTGTGGAAATAAAGAAACTTCTACAATTTTTACTGAGAGTTTGGGGGAAGAAGTAAATTTATTATCTCCAAGACCAGGCTTCATTGTATCCAGCACAAGTTGGTCAGAAGATGAGGATTTTTCAATACTTATAAATGCTTTACAAGGTAATGTTTTTTGGATAACAATTAATATAATATTTTAACATATATACCACTATTTTGATGTTATTTTTAAATTGTAGAATACGAAAGTGCTTGTGATGATGAAAATGCAGATCTACCAGATTTAATATGTGTAATAACAGGTAAAGGACCATTGAAAGGATTTTATAATGCCATTATAAATCTGAAGAAATGGAAGCGTGTTAAAATTGTTATGCCATGGTTGACAAATGAGGAATATCCCAAAATGTTGGGTGTGTTGAAATATTATATGATACAACAAATTATTTTATGATCTCTCAAGATAAAGATAATTATTTTCATAATTCAATATTTTCAATAGCTAGTGCGGATTTAGGTGTATGTCTTCATAAATCTTCTAGTGGAGTAGATTTACCAATGAAAGTGGTTGATATGTTTGGATGTAGCATTCCCGTTTGTGCATATAATTTTCCATGGTATGTACTATACACACATGCATACATACATACATACATACATATATATATATGATCGAATAATAAAATTTCGTTATAATTAATAATTGATTAAAATTATTTTAGTTTATCAGAACTGGTAAAACACGACGAAAATGGTTATGTTTTCTCGAATGAAAAAGAATTAGCTGCACAGTTGAAATCATGGTTTCAACGATTTCCCTTTAATGAATCACAAAATAAGATTCATAAAAAGTTTCAAAATGAATTGCTTAAATTTCAAGAAATTCGTTGGCACGATAATTGGTCATTAAATGTGCTTCCTTACTTTAACCAATAATTTTTCCTCCCTCTTCTAATAAAATGTAATCACCTATTTATATTAATATAATAGAAATAAAAATAAAAGGTGTCTGTATCTAAAAATAAACACATTATTTTCTTAACACAAACAACTAAAAAATTATTTTTAAGAAAAGTACTTTTATTGGGTATATCTTAATTCTAAAATATTTAAAAATGAAATTACATTTTTACAAAGTTATTTTAAATTATTCACATAATTTGAAACGTTAAACGAATCATTTCCATGGCCATTGATGTTTAATACTGTATATACAAAAAGAAAACGTGTATATCTATATAAAAATCTATATTAGTTTTGAGGATTCGAAGAAGACAACTTTGCTATTGTTTGTTGAAAATTTCAATACGATTAATAATTATTGTTACACCGGACATGAGGATGAGGTACAAGTGACAAAAATATCTGTTTATACAAAAGCTAATGACAAAACTTGACAATTGAATCGAATATGATTGTAGAAAGAAAAGAGAGATATAACTTAAACCAATAGACGTTCGATCTGTTGTTGTATAGCTTGTATTTGTGGCTTCAACTGAGATCCTTCGTTAACTGTGACAGAACAGGCTACAACTGGCCTAGATACCCCACAAGCACGACCTAAAGCTTGTTTACTACGGACAAAAACGTAAGGTACATTCTTATCTTCGCATAACAATGGTAAATGCAAAAGAATTTCCAATGGTGTAGCGTCGGCAGCCATTACGATAAATTCTGATAGGCCACGATTTAAAGTTTTCGCAGCTTCGTTCGCACCCTTCCGTAATTGCTGATAATCGACAGCTTGTTTTACGAGATTTAAAATTTTTGCGGTTAGAGCTGCATCCGCCAAGGGATATGCCTTTGGATTAACTTCTTCCTGTCAAGGAAAAAAAAAACAATACACACATAAAATTATTACTCGAATTTATACAATGATGCATAATGTTTTACAAACCGATCTATCTCGAAAAATAATAATAATAATAATAATAAAATAATAATAATAATAATAATAATAAAACGTTTAAACGTAAATATATTAATGAATCCGCGTGAGAGAGATAACCTCAAAATATGTAACCTCCGTAAAACTTTTCAAACATACATACATTTATATATATACACACACACACACACACATATATATATATTACATATACTTACCATTTTTATTTCTATTGTATAACGATAACTAAAAATTAAATATATAAGATATATATGATATATGAAATATCAATAATCTACCCTCTCTGCGATTAATATTTCAAATCGCTTCACCGAGGCACTTAATACATTTGACGAACTCGGGGGACAAATTTAATTTATACAATAACGTGTGTGTAACGTGTTATAACGTAGTACTACACGATCATACGCTCTCACAAACAACAAATATACCGGGTATCCAAATGATAAATCGAATGCGTAAGAGTAAACTACATGCGCTCTTTAAATATACAATTTCCGCTTAGAGGGCACCACTTTCGCGTATTCTCAAACGTCGTTTTTCATAGATACTTATTCAGTACCAGTAATTCCCGAAAAAGTTTTTAGATCATCGAAATATCATCCTGAAAGGCAATTATCGTTTGAAGTTATATGAACAAGGGGGAAAAAGAGGTTGAATAGTAATGGCATTTGTCACGTCGCCATCAACGACGTGTTTTCTACTCAAAGTAACTTGGAATTATTTTAGTGTAGTAATAAAATCTACTGTCGGTAACACAGACAGCTCTTAATACCCACTATAAGTTAAGATTAAAGATCGATAAAAGAAAAATCATAAATATTTACCTTCAGTATATTAATCGTCGGTAAGAAAGCATTTTTTAAGAGTAACATTAGATAAAAAAAGATTCATCTAGCAAAAGATATAAGGAAGTTAGCTGTTAGTAAAACCAACATTAGGAAAGACTATTAGAAGACTGAATATTTGAGTGCTTAACTAATAAACTAATGAAGCGGGTATAACAGCCAACATCAGCTTATAATTTAATGCCATTACACGATTAGAGAAATATTCTAAAGTATTAATAATAAACCAAAGGAGGGAACAATAAGACGCTTCAATAAATCTAGATGTAATGAATAAGCGATTAATTAATATTAAGAAGAAAATTAGACTAAATGATTAATAGTAAAGAAATATAAATGTTAAATTAATATTAAGAATATTCTAGAACGAAGGTATTAGGTTTAACGAAATAAAAATTAAGACAAAGGGAGCGAGACAATACCTGGAGTACTGAGAAATAATGGAGCAATATCACAGCTAATATTAGGAACTACACCCGATGATAACTGCATCTCAAAGCAGTAATATTCCAAAAACTGCATCTGGGCTTCTTGGAATTTCGTACAGAACGCTGACGCTGTTTCGCGCTATTTTTTGGCTGGACCGCGCGTGCGAGCCGCGCATGCGCAAAAGCACTTTTTCCACAGACAACCAAGGGGGAGCCCAGCGAAAACCTATCAGAGTCTATTACCGACGCTCCGCCTGAACAGACGTGTTCTCCGCAGCTCTTCATATAAAATATTAGTAAAAGTGTATCTTCTAAGAACGAAAATTAACTTAGAATATTTTTATCGTTTTGTTCTTTAGTACGCCCAGCTACTAAGCTATTTGAGTAAAATTGTTAAGAAATCTTATAATAAAATACATTTTGTCAAATAATAGTCAGGTTTTGTGTGTGAAAATGAAATTATATATTATAAACGCGTTTTCGGTTCGGAATTATTAAATTTAGTTTTAAATCAAGTATAATCTTAGGGTTAATGAATTTTCAGTGTTCTATTAAATAAATCTTTGTTATTGTTAAATATTGTGTGTGAATTTTGAATCGATCTTTCAACCCATAAGAATTCATCCAATTCGCATTTCTGCTAACGTATCTAATTGGACGTCGTCTTGACCAACCACCCTTAGCCTAAGGAGATACCGTTAATAACTAGATTTCGCACACTATTTGCAAGGGGAATTCATATCTTGGTAAGTTCCTAGATATTAAAGGGCTCATTAGTGACAGTGAACCTCTGAAAGAGTATTAGCCATTCAAGGTAATAAAACACATATCCGGGACGTAACACATTAATAATTGTTAGGACTAACGTTAGAAACTCGACGATGTATTCACTCTTGTGGTAAACGCGCCTGGCAACAATGTTATCGATACGAGTCGACGAACAGTTATATCGATACGAAGTACGATACTCTGCTGCTAGGCGTTGTAACGTCGTGCGATGAAAAATCGATCGTTAGATATCGAAATGTTGTTAGCCTTGCGAAATATAAACGCATTCGAACTTTATTTAAATTTCGACGATTACCGAGTTAGTTTTCTTTCGTATCTCGACGCGTAAACAACGAAATTCTCTCTTTTCAATCGTGTATTCATATGAATTAATACATTCGATAATTTTATAATCATTTAAACAATCTCTATTGTACGCTGAGTGAAATATACTAATATTTAAACAATAGTAAATTCGTTTAAACATTAAAAATAATTTCTTACAGAAACGCACAGAAAATTGTTCTATCCCACTTATGTTTGCAATTTTTCATATTTATTCTTATTAATTATTATTTATAAGTCTCAGGTAGGCCTATGGAGCGCGATTACATTTCGTTTGTGTAGAGTCAACGATTTTCTAACACACACGTGGGTGTCGGGTGCGATCGAAGATCCTACCGTGGACTTCGTTTTATTCGCTCGATCATTCGATTGGATTTTTTCGCGAACGCGGATTTTTGAGTAGAGTCAGCATTAGCCCGTGGGACTCCAAATGCAGCAACCTCCACGTGGTGAGACCTGGGTCGGTAGTACCTGCGGTTTATTTAAATCTTACCGAATGCAAGTACTACCGAGCGAATGGCTGTATATTTTCAAACTTTTCCAAAGTCTTTTCCGTATAATTTTACCTATACATTAAGATATTACATACATTTTATATTGCTAATAATACTTGTATAGATAAATGATTAAATACAATAGAATCCTACAATAATTTCTTAGAGAAACGCTCTATAATTACTGATTGTAAATAACCGGCAATTACTTCAAAAATATAATGTCATTACATATTTAAAGTATTTTCAATGTAAAACTTTATATTTTAAGTCGATGGGCGACTAGAAATTTTCTAATTTCTTACACTGTAAATTGAAATTTTGTACAAATTCTTCCTGGTGTCATGATTAGGAGGATGTTACCGGAATAAACTTAATCTATCCAATCTCTCGTATTTATTGCCTTCATTGACGATAGACATGCGTCTCGATTATATTTATTAACGTTTATTATACGTTTATATCGTGAAACGTTAAAAGAAACCATTAAAAAAATCAATGCCTATTGGAATTTGCCTCGTATTCGCCACGGTTTATTGCAGGAAGCCTGCCACCGTCAAAAGGTAATGAAAAAAAATATGAGTTTCTCGGGCTATTTTAAGCTATCTACTCAAATCCACGATAAATCCGAGATTATACGATGATACAATAGGCGCGTTTTGGATAAAGTGTTTCCCCAACTTGTACTCGTAATTCATATATCGTTCATACAGTCGTCCGCTGTAGTCACAAACACATCGAGCGGGGAAAATGATGGGAGATAGCATTTTATATGCAAATGCATATAATCGTGCGTTCCACGATTAGGTTAATATATCAACGAATGAATGTGTCAGTCAGTTCGCAGATTGATATTAAGGAGTCATTCAAAGATAAGATTTATTCGGACGCACACATTTATGCAAGTCTCGTGTGCTGTTAACTGTGCCCCTGGTGGTGACGTTGGCAAACAGCCAAGTATGTGTGTTTATCAAATATAATCGGATGACGTCTGTATTCATGAATAATGATGGAAGCCACACGAATACACAGAAAAGTATTACATATAAAACTGTATTAAGCAATTTGAGTTCAGTCTAAGATCGGAAGTCTGATCACGGAACGTCCACGTGATTAATAAATGAACATTTAAACTTAAACAATATTATACATTTATAGATATTAAATGCATATATACGGATATATATATATATATTTTTTGTACGCTCGTCAGTGTTATACTTTATCAATTCATCCTTGCTTCGCATAGTCGACTAAGTGCGGGATAAACAAATAGTGAGTTTTTATGAAGAAGATATAAAGTTGCAAAATAATAGAAAAACAAAAGATTAATGCATATACGTGTATGTAAAATATAAAAAATAAAAAGTTAATAAAAGGAAAGAAAAAAAACATCATAAAAATAAGAGATAAAACAATGTCGATAATTTTCGGTAATATTCTAATCCTTTGTTTCTTCTTCTCAATTTTAATTATACACGATAATATTAGTACAAACGCTGCTCTTAATAATCGACCAATCATCGGTGAGTATTACTCAAAGTTTCTTTTTTTTTTTTATTTTATTGCATTGAACATTCTTATTTCCTTTTTATATCTTATCTCGAAGGTATTTTATCACAAGAGATTAGTCCACGTTTAAATCGTACTACTGGCGGGAAATACAAATATTATATCGCCTCATCTTACGTTAAATTTATTGAGGGTGCCGGTGGAAGAGTAGTACCAATCTGGTAAAAAAATACTTTATATTTGATATGAGTATACGTATTAAATGAAGTATTTATGTGTAATACTTAATCCACATATTATTTCGTTATAATAGAAAATAATTTTGAGAAAAGAAAAAAAAAACGTATGATAAAAATTGTACCTTCGTTACAGGATCGGAGAAAATGAAACGTATTACAGAAACTTGCTTAAGAAATTAAACGGGTAAATTTTTGAATGATAATATGAACAGTACGAAATAATTAAGTAACGTAATAAAAAAAAAAAAAAAATATTTGTGTCCTTAGAGTTCTATGGCCAGGTGGAGGTGTGTATTTTAATAATAGTAAAGGATATGCCGACGCGGGCTATAAGATTTATCGGTATAAATTTTGTTATGTCTCCGATGAAGGAATTTTGTTGTATTTTTTTTTTTTTATTAAACCCTTAACAACAACATTGCTTTTTAGAATCGCCAGTGAAATGAACAACAAGGGTGACTACTTTCCAATTTTAGGAATATGTTTAGGATTCGAATTATTAACGTACGTAGCGGCTAACAAAAACGAACATAGAATCCCCTGTTATAGCCAATCACAAGCTCTACCTTTGATGTTCAGAAGTGGTGAGCGTCGTATAAATTAATAATTAACAAAATTACAGATACAAATAAAATGTTTTTCTTTTTTCAGATTATAAAGAATCAAGATTGTTCAAATGGGCACCGTCTCACGTCAGACATATTTTGAAGACATCTAATGTCACTATTAATTTCCACATGTATTGTATAACCAAAGAGGTCAGAGTAGTTCTTTATCGTTAATTATTATTGACTAACCTAAGCGATAATAATTGTTTCAATTATATATTAACGGAAACGCAGGCACTGGAAAGAGTTAGATTGGACAATACTTTTCGGATAATCTCTCAAAACATTGACAAAAATGGCTTAAAATTTATATCTAGCTTGGAACATGTTAATAAACCATTTTATGGATTACAATTTCATCCGGAAAAAAATATTTACGAGTGGATAGATGGCAAAAATATACCACATTCTTCTAACGCCGTTATGGTCAGCCAATACTTTGCTAATTTCTTCGTAAATGAAAGTAAAGTTATTCTTCTCTTAGATTAAATTATAACAGAAATTATTCTGATGTCTCGTTTGATTTATCTTTTCTCTCTTTTCTTTTCTTTTCGGTTTAGCACGAAAAAATAATCACACATTTAAAAGTCCCACCGACGAAGACAATAGTTTAATTTATAACTATCAAACATTCTATACAGGAATAAGGGGATTTTTGTACGAACAAGTTTATTTATTTCCACCTATACCATAGAACACTATGTAACAATCATTGGAAATGATCTTGTTACATTTAACGTAATACGTTCGTGTTGAATTCCACATTGCTATTAAATATAAATATAAATATAAATATAAATATAAATATAAATATATATTATATATATACATGTTTATGTAAACAAGTATACAATAAATTCTTTAATTTGTTGTGATATTCTCATTTAACATCTTTTTTCTTGTTTTATATAGATTATGGGTTTACCAGGGTCAGTATACCAAATGTTATCAAAATCGAATTAGTATGTAAACATTACATATCATTAGTATGACCGTATACATACATTCATACACACATATATATATACGTGTATCGTATTGTATTGTATCGAAATCGATTTACTATTTTAGTATTTAATTCATTCATCGTTGTATCGCGCAGTTCATTAATTAAAGTCAAATTAGAATCCTTTTTCTAAAGATCTTTTAATTATAAAAAATATAAGTTTTAAAAATAACTCTGTTAATACCAAAGATGTTACCAGTTATTTCATTGCACAAAAATAGTTCCTTTTTAATAAGAAAGACACGTCACATTTCCGTATTAATTTCATTCTAATTAAATAAATAAAAAAAAAAAAATGGTATCCAGCATTTAAACAATCAAGATCGTTCTCGTAATAACACCATTAATTAATGTATAATGATATAATGATAATTATATGTATATATATATATATATATATATATATATATATATATATATATATGTATATGCACTTTCGTTAAAATTTAGTCGAATGAAAACGATCGAGTTAATTTCTCATAATTTTGATATGAATAATTATAAGATTTATGTCTAGTTTCGGGGACACATGTCAAATTGTCATTTTACGGATTGCAATTTTATTCCGAGAGAAAAAATATTTTCAATTAGACGATAGAAGAATATATATACCTCACACTTCACTTCGAACGCTTTTCGTGTCGGTCGATTTGTATCGTTAATTTTTGCTTAAACGAGGGA
>OU426853.1:5105160-5120160 GCA_911387685.1 Dolichovespula media
AGCAATCGTCAATCAAAAACACACTGATAACAACAACCTTGAGAAAGCTCCATCATCATCATCATCATCATCATCATCGCCGTTACGCGGGTTCCTGGTTCCTTTCTTGAAGTCTTTTTCTTGTTTCTTTGTTTTTTTCCGCCTTTTCTTTCCTCCTCTTCTCTCTCTCTCTCTCTCTCTCTCTCTTTCTTTCTGATCGAGAGTTCGATTTAATAGGATGTCAAAACTCCAGGCGGTGTTGGTACTACCACAGTATGTTGCGGTACAACCGGCGGTGCCGGTGGTGCCAATGGATGTCCAACCAAAACTGCCGCGGTTGGTATAGGCAAAACTCCGGATTGGGGGATGGCAGAGGGTGTGCTGACCTGCGTTGGTGGCCCTTCGGCGGCGTGCTTTCGCAAGTGTCTCAGCATGTTTCCCTTTTCAACGAAGGTCTTGCCGCAATCAGGACAACTGTGAGGACGTTCGTCCGAGTGTGATCGTCTGTGGGACACCAAGTGTCCTTTGCACATGAAATCCTTCGGGCAAAGATCGCAACGGAATGGTCTCTCGGCGTTGCTACCCTTGTTATGCGAACGCATGTGGAAGAGCAGGTTGCCCTTCAACGGGAAGCTCTTGCCACACTCCGTGCACACGAATGGACGTTCACCGGTATGACAGCGCATGTGATTTACGAGATGTTCCTGCGTAATTCCAAGGGTAAAGCGGGAGGAAAGAAAAGGGGAAAGAGAGAAAAAATGATTAGTAACGTCGTAAGAGTAAACACGAGGCTCGATGATGGATATGTAGTTGTTAGCTTTTCTCATGGGACTCTCTCCGGATTTTAATTGTCTAAACGACGAAATCGATTGTTACGAACCGAGAGTCCGATGGAAAAAGCTATGGCAATAAAAGCAAACACATGGGGGTAGGTAACATGTAATACTGTTGTGGGGGCTTACCTTTCTCGTAAATGGTTTAGAGCAGACGTTACAACAATGCGAGGAATCTCCGGTATGTTGACGGAGATGATTATTTAGATGTTCTTTCCTTGTGAACGTCCTTTGACAAAATTCACACCTGTGCGGTGATTCGCCTGTGTGGATTCTAACATGATTCGTCAAGTGCTCCTTACGAGTAAATGATTTCGAGCAGAAGTGGCATCGGTGTGGCGATTCGCCTGTATGTTGACGCACGTGATTGGTCAAATGTTCCTTCCTCGTGAAGGATTTGGTGCAATACTGGCACTTGTGCGGTGACTCACCCGTGTGCTGCCTGACGTGGTTAACCAGATGATCCTTCCGCGTAAATGCTTTTGGACAGTACTGACAGCGGAAGGGCGTCTCCCCTGTACAGTTTCACAAAACGACATGTTCACAATTTTTTTTTTTTTTTAACCTCGTCACTCGGACAAAAATAGTGTTTTTTTTACAATACTGTACAAGGGGAATTTTGCCCGACGCAATGCAATGGGAGGACGTAGGCAAATATCGAATGAAACCCATACCCTTTCGAATCATTAGTTCGATCTAAACCACTATCGAATAACCGCGAATTCATACGAAACGAGTTTGACGGACGTTAAGAGACTACGACGACCATGACGCAACGTTTTGTACGTGTTGGTCCTCCGAAAATTCCATCCACATTTTTTTCTTTCTTTTCATTCGATATTTTGATCCTTACTTTACATTCGAGTAAAGTCAACTTGTACAGTTAGAGAGAGATTAAGTTAATAATATTCATAAGTATACAGGTATGAACGATACATATATTTATCTATCTATCTATCTATCTATCTATCTATCTACATATATACATACATACACACACATATATAATATATATGTGTGCGTGCGTGTGATGTATATTTGAGGATTAAAGTCTTTAGAATTTTCGTTAGTGAACAACATGAATCTAAATGTATACTCTAATTGAAGATATCTGTATGAATATAAGTAACAGCAATATGATCGTTCTGAATATATCTTTGAATTTGAAACTTGGATGTGTAATAATTTGACAGATAATAAGTTGAAAAACGTAATGATGGTGTTAGCGAGCAAAATAATATATATATGTACATGTGTCTCTATATATATATACATACATATATATATATATATATATATATATATATATATATATATATATGCGTAAAACAATTCTCGAAATAATGGATCGTTCGAAATATAATGGATAGAAGAGTTATGAATATATTTATAACGAAAAAGGCTCTGAAAGAGTGAGTGATAAAGCATGTATGAGAGCGGTGTATTAGGCAGAACAGCAATAATGTCTCTGGGGAGATTCAATGAGAATGGGATGTGCGTGATTCGCCGACGAAAAATTAAAAATGGCGACAAAAACGGCGACGGCGACGATGGCGACGACGAAGACGAGGACAAAAAACGACGACGTCGACGACAACGACGAGAACGATGACAACAACGACACGAAATTATTTTTATAAACGTACGATCTGATGAACAAAAAAAATCGATGGATCACAACGGACACAATGGAATAACGATCGACGCGCAGTAGTAGTAGGAATAGTAGTAGTAGTAATAATAATACTAGTAGTAGTAATAGTGAATAGTAGCGCTTGAACATGCAAACAATAGCGAAAATGAGTCAAAACGTTGTTAATTCTCGGAGCTTTAATAACATGAAAAGCACGTGATGGTGTTTTAGAAATGATCCCATAATGGGAGGAGGGGGGGACCAAAAATCGGAACGTACTCGATGGAATGATCTCTCGTCGAAGGACTTTGTTGAAGGAACGAAAATGAAAGAACGATGAATGATTAGAAAACAAAAAAAAAAAAAAAAAAAAGGAAGGAAATTGAGTGAACAAATAGATTGATAAACGTGAGATAACGAAAAAAAAATAAAGTAAAAGAAAAGAAAAGAAAAAGAAAAGAAAAAATATTTTTTCTCTCTTTAGATGAACAAACAAAAAACCAGAAACAACAATTAGATTGTGACAATGGCGTTACGACGGCGGGTGAAAAAACTCAGAGTCCCTAAATGTATTGAAAAAGACATAAAATTCCTAAATATATATATATACATACATACATACATACATACATACATATATATATATATATGTATATGTATATATATAAATATATATAAATATCTATGCCTGAATTCTAGCCATGTGAACACTGAAAAACTAATCATTAGAGACAAAACATTACGATCGGTTGCCCGTGAAGTGAACATCTGCCAACCGCTCTCACCTGTGTGTTGGCGGATGTGGTTAACAAGGTGTTCCTTTCTGGTGAACGATTTGGAGCAGAAGCCGCATCGGTGTGGAGACTCACCCGTGTGCTGGCGAACGTGGTTGAGAAGATGCTCCTTTCGAGTGAACGTCTTCGAGCAGAAGTCGCAGCGGTGCGGCGTCTCACCCGTATGCCACATTATGTGGTTCGTGAAGTGCTCCTTCCTCGTAAACGACTTACCTGTACGAGCAGCGACAAACAAAAAAACCAAAAGAGGGACAGCTGATTAAACTGCAATTTAAATCACATCTATAACAATATTATTATTATTATGATTATTGATTATTATTTCTCTCTCTCTCTCTCTCTCTCTCTCGTTTTTCGACACACACACACACACACACACACACACACACACACACACACACACACACACACACACACACACACACGGACCTATATAGTTAAGTTAGATCTGTTAAGTAAACTGCAACTATTACAATATTATTATTATTATTATTATTATTATTATTATTATTATTATTATTACTATTACTATTCATTTATTATACCGTTTCTATTTATTTAACTATCAAATTGAGTTATATTTCACATGCTATGATATAATGTCTACTTATAATTCTCCTAGGAAAGAATTGATTCTAAATACTTTGTCAATAATTAAAAGAAAGAAAGAAAAAAAAAAAAAAGAAAGAAAAAAAGAGAAAAAGAAAAACATTATTGTTTCCTCTCAACCTTTCTCTCTCACTTTCTCTAATTAGGGATCTGCAATAAGCGAAAACCTAAATGTTATTTCCTCCCTTTTTCTTCTTTCATTTTAATTCATCGTTCGTTAAAAAGTTAGGAAAGGAAGGAACGGCCTCGATCAGGGGCATAACTAGTATATATATCAGTTGCAAATCAATAATCACACGCAATTCACTTCTTCACCTATCGTATCGAATACTTCGCGTACACGTGTGCACATGTAACACTGTATGTTGCCATCCCATGTAACACTATACACACGGAATACCGTGCGCACCTTTGTAGGGTGTTCACGCACTCATGACACGTCGACGTCGACGAAGACAATTCGAATTAGTTAAAATTATCCTTCGTTCAATCACACATATCTATTCTTATGAACAATACTTTTTTCTTCCTCTTTTTTATTTTTTTTTAATTTTTTTTTTTTTTAATTATTATCATTATTCTTTTTGTCTCAATCGATCGGCTAAAAAATGATTTAAAATTCTTACGACTTTAGATAGATGTAAAGCTCATCGACAAGAGGACGAGAGAAAGGATGAGGGGTGGGTGAGAGGAGAAAGAGGAGGGAAGAGGTAGAAGGAGGGGATCGTGGGAATGGTACGAAGGTGAGATGTTACACCATTAGATCCAAAATTACACGTCGAGACTTCGAGTTACGCGACGGGCGCGGGTCTTTTCAAATCTTACACTATTTTATTTGCACCTTTCGAAATTCTAAGTGTATAGTTAAAGAAAAGTTAAAAACAATCAATAAACAAATAAAATAAAATAAAGCACGTAGTAATAATAATAATAATAATAATAATAATAATAATAATTCTCGGGTGTTAAAAAAGTAAAATTACAAAACTTAACCGAAGAAGGGAAGAAAACGGTCATAACCATAAATTGCAACTGGATATACTAAAAAACAAAAAACAAAAATAAAAAGAAGAACGATCTTTAAACTCCGATTTAATATGTGAAATTATTGCGGCGACTAAAATCGATAGAATTAATTAAGCCAAATTAAAAAAACAAAAACAAAAAAAAAATAATATACATATACAATCTATGTACACAAGAAGAGACCAGACACACACACATATATATATGTGTATTCTGTACGTGAATCTATATATGTGTGTATATATATATATATATATATATATATACATGTATACCAACCGCTTAAATTTACGAAATAGCAAGTCATGTCATCACAATGTACTCTTGAAGGTGGACGTAAAGAAACTTCTGAAGTGCGTCTGAGATACGCAGACGAGGTGTATATGCTCGGGAGGGACTCCTCCGCTAGACGACTAAAGGAGAAAGAGAGAGAAAGAGAAAGAGAGAGAGAAGAGAGAGAGAAAGAGGAGAGAGAGAGAGAGAGAGAAGGTATACCGCGGCCAAAGACACCGATAGCTCTAAAGCTTTAGAGGGGCGGCTTTTGCAAAGGAATGCGCACGACCCGCGAGACCGACCGGAGGGGTGGGTAGGTGGGTGGTTTGCTGCTCTCCCCGCGATGCGCGATCAATTCTCGCGGATTTTATTTCACTGCTCTGCGCCTATCTATGCACATACACTTTAAGGCTATAGTACGTCATATACCCCGTTTATGCTACTAACTTCGAGACTATCGCCAACAAGTCAACCGAATTCGAATTATCTCTCCTCGTTTCGATTTTTCACGTTTTCCTTTTTTAATATTAATTTCAATTTTTATTTATTTATTTTTTTAATCAATGTTATATTCGACGGAATGACGTCCAATCAAATTGTTTTCTTTCGTTGATGTAAAAATAAAAAAGAAGAAGAAGAAAAAGAAAAGTCATGTTACGATCAATTGAAAACGACGTATTCAATAATTCGTCAAATCGACTTTCATTTATTATTAATTATTAATTATTAATAAATACGTATAATATGTACGATGTGGTTCTCACTAGCGAATTTATGAATTATTCCAATATTTACTTGGGATCGCCTCTCAAAGGTCGATCGAAATAAAATCGAGAACTGGTGTGGTTATGTATATGTTACCAAAAATAACAACGCTTCATCGATAACTTAGAAAGCCACCGTGTGTATTTTCCGAGTATCACCGTTGCCGAGGTAAAGGAGAAAACGTGGTTATTACTCTTTCACGAGTGGTCGAGAGAGATCCTACTAGCGTAGTTTATTTTATTCACACACACGCGCACACGCACACATACACACACACGTACCACAGATATATTATACTTACCTCATCGTCAAAGATTCCCATGGGTTCCAATTATAGCTTTCAACAATGTACTAAAAGTGGGCCAATATCGTTTGGAGTAAATTTATCGCGCGGTTAAATTTATGATAACGTAATATTATACCGCGAAAAAGGAAAAAGAAAAAAGAAAAAAAAAATAAAAAAGAATAAATAAATAAAAGGAAAAAAAGAAAAATTTTGGCGAAACGGCAACGATTTTTATAAATTATTTCACACACACATGCGTTTTGTATCGCTGATCCAAGAGATAATGATTAATTGATCAGTATATGTATATGAAAGCAGTATCACGGTCATGTCAAATATATGAACGTGAATGAGATAAAAATGTTAATTTTTCGATATTTCTTGGAATTTTCTTCTCTTTCTTTTTTTGTTCTTCCCCGTTCATTCGTTCGTATTTGAAACTGACGGATTCACTATAGGAACTAATTAAAGCCGAAATGTAATAATAACTTACCGCATATCTCACAGCGGAACGGGGTGTCGTTGGTGTGTGAACGCATGTGGTTAGCGAGGTGCTCTTTGCGCGTATACTTCTTGCCGCAGGCTTGACAATGATGGGGGGTTTCTCCTGTATGCCACATAACATGGTTCATAAAGTGTTCTTTGCGAGTAAAGCTCTTCTTGCAAATATCACATCGATGTGGAGTCTCACCAGTGTGTTTGCGCACGTGATTTACCATGTGTTCTTTTCGGGTAAATGTCTTCGAGCAATATTGGCACCTACGCGAACGACAAATATCAATTGTAATTAGCTAGTGATCGTAAATCCGTACGTATAAAGATTAATAATAACAACATGCAACAACTTGCCTGTATGGTGTTTCGCCTGTATGGCATCGGGTGTGGTTATCTAAATGCTCCTTTCTTGCGAAACTCTTGCCACACACCGTACAGTTGTAAGGCTTGTCGGTAGCGTGTCTTTTCATATGACGTTCCAACGAAGGTGCATTTGCGAAGACGTGAAAACATACGGTGCACGTAAACATCGATCCACCCAAGTGACATTTTCCGTGACGCGTTAGATCGTTTGCGTTTGAGAATGCCTTCCCACAAACCTAATAGATACGAGATAAGATGTGTATACATATATATATATGTGTGTGTGTGTGTGTATGTATACCATATGTAATTATAGTATACAAAAATAGAAATATCAGATTCACCTGACACGTGAATGGTTTTCTCTCCGTATGATATCTACGATGTACTATAAGTTGGTAACGAAACTGGAATATCTTTCCGCATATCTCACAGGCATGGCTACCAACCGAGACTGGCGATGCACTTGGACCCGGTGTTGCCTCACCGTCGCTAGTTTTTATATCAAATTTATTCAACTGAACTTGCTGCACTAACGGTGTACCATTCTGAATGGTGGTAACCGTTTGAGTAGGAACCGTACTCCCTACCAGAGTAGTACCGGCTGCAATTTCACTTTGCAATTTTCCGAAAACTTCGTGATACGCTAAAAGCTGGTTAATATCTTCGACATTGACCTGTCGAGCGCAATGAAATTTTGTATTTTTCATTTTTCTCCCTCACCTTCTTATATATACGCGAATAAAACGCGCGCAAATATAATGTTATTACCTTGTACATGTTTTGTACCATTTCAACACCCAGTGTTTTAGCTAAGTCTTGTTCATTTCCCGCACTAATTTTGACAACCGAACCATCCGCGGTTCTGACATCCATCATATGACCACCTGGTTTTAAGTCTGGAACTTGAAATCTAAAAGAAAAAAAAGGGGATTTTTCATGATTTTTTAATAGTACATACCCCAATTGCGTGGAAACTTACTGCGTCATATTAAGCTGCCGCAACTCCTTCTCCTTCTCCGGCTTTTCCGAATTATTCTGGCTGCTACCCTCGGTCGACGAATTCCCGCTTATATTCACGCCGATCTGCTGCTGCTGCTGCTGTTGTTGTTGCTGCTGCTGTTGCATTAAGCTCTGTTGTAAGTCTTGCGGTGGTTGTAACTGAAGATCGCATTGAACTTGACAGTGAACCTGATTATCGCTACAGCGCTCGGTGGTACAGCTGCCACCTTCGTCCTTGACTTTGTTGTCGTCCCGCTGAGTGTTCTGGTTATGTGAGGTCGGTCCATTGTTCTGTGCATTTTGATGATTCTGCATTTGGTGATGAGATTGCTGCTGCTGTTGCTGCTGCTGAGGCTGCGGCTGCTGTTGCTGCTGCTGGTGCAGCTGCTGCTGTTGAGCCTGCATTTGTTGTTGCATTTGCGCGTGTGCTGCCTGTAAGTGACTAACGCTCGCCGGGATATGCGCCCCGTCTAGATTAAGGCCAGGTAGAGAAACTGGAATCTGCTAACAGCAAAAGACGAATAATATGTTATTAAAAGATTATCAAAAGGTCACAGTTGTTCTTGATGCAATGTTTTATTATTTTTTATTTATTTTTTATATATTTTCTTTATTTCCAATACTCAGTATTCCAATCGTCTGTAATATTATTTCATCAAGTACTACTGTCAAATGAGCATTGTCTGACATATATATCATATAGATAAACAGATTAACGAATATTATTTCAAATTTCAAGAGCTACTCACAAGCTGCTATGTACCGAAATATAAGAATACTGCGTCGAAAGTAAGAAAGTAGGAAGTGAAAGGTGGAAATAGGATAGGAAGTGGAGAAAGAGAACATTATGGCAAAAGCAAAGAAAATTTGCCGAAGATAGTACACCGTTAACTCAAAGGCCGCTTTACTCATTTGGCATTATGTATATCTTTTCCACCTACTCACATTTCCATAAAGATACGCGCAAGGTACTATGTTACTGCAACTCCTGCAAAGGCAGACTCTAATATTCTGCTATGATAGTTCATAAGCCACATTCGATCTTCGAGTATAGCGTGCTTCTACGCAAACAAACCTGAGAGTTGGACTGCATAGAGCCATGATGGTTGCTACTGCTAACTGAAGGTTGATGGTGATGATGTGCCGACTGAGAGGTTGACTGATGATGAGAGCTGGAGGTCAATGCCATTTCCTGATTCAAGGAGGAGGCTGGCTCTTTGGAGGATGCCTCCCCACTTCCACCGCTCCTATAAGAGGAGTTGTGGTGGGAATGGTGGTAGACCGAGACCTGAGGTAGCGGTCCGGGAAACAGATTGGTCAGGACCCAATACTTAGCTACCGAGGAGGCTAACGCTACGGCTGTACCTACACGCAGGTCCGCGGATGAATGAGGGGTATTCCCCACATTGCCAAGGCCAGTAGAAGTAGCCAAACCACCTGGGTATGAAGGACGACCACTTTGACCCGCGTTTACATCCTACCGATATACATTCAGACATTTGTACAACATCAATAGGGCATGCAAAGGCATGCACCAGGCTCGATTCCAATCGACAAGTGCGCCAATAAGGATTAAGTCCTCCCAAAGAGTCTAGGCTCAAGCATTATAGAACGGTTAATATTTACCTAAATACAAGATAGATATTTATTTGTTGTAGTGAACATGTTTCCAACTTTTAGGAAGAAAATTCAGATTATCTCAAGAATATAGATAAATGCGTTGCGAAGATTGGCTGTAAATGATTATTTGCTTGTAGAACATTGTACGGAAACGTTAAAATATATAGTTAACACGTTACTTAGAAAACGAATAAGATACGGATAAATATATTCATATATAGATATATATATATATACACACGTACACAGAATACCAAAAATATATTCATATACACTTAAACAGTCATCTACTTTTGTTAATAAATAAAATACGAGTTTGTGTAACGACTAGCTTTGAAACGAGAGCACAATATATATATATATAGAGAGAGCACAGTAAGTCTTGAATAAAGTAATGCGAGAGTAAATACGACACATCTTCTTACTTTGAAGGATACCTAATAAGATATATCTTTAAACATAAACAATACATTTCCATCGCGCATTTGTAGCTTGGTAAGTAGCCTGCGTACGTTTAAAAATATTCTCACCTCTTGTTGAGCCTGCGTAGTCGCTGGCAACGCATGCTGCTCGCTGTTCATCTTCGCTCACTGAAGGCTACCAATTAAGTGCTTCTGACATAATTCACTTTTCATCATCCTGCAGAACACATGATGTTGAAGTTAAATCTTAACTTCAATAACCTCCTATATATGGAACTATCGAAATTAAAAGGCTATCTCTCTATAAAAAAAAAGCCTCTATATCGTCGCTCGAGTCGCGTCATTTCCTTACGAATGCCATAACGTCTCACAGACAGCAAGTAAATAAAAAGGGCCCCCTCGTAACTGAAGTCCATCCAGGAAGAATATATATATACATATATATATATATATGTACACATACGAGGAACCACAAACATTAAATCTGTAGGAAATCCGTATAGGATGTCGAAGAAAAACGAGTGTCACGACGTTTAACCTCGAAAATGTTCGATTCGAGCGAATAATACTCTCGGTCAGCTATGAAAATCGCGGACGTCATCGCTCTCTCTGTGTGTTTGTGTATGTTGTGTGTGCGTGTGTGTGTGTGTGTGTAAATGTATGCGTGCGGGGGAATTTTCCGATACGCGCGATCCGACGTGGCGATCGATCGGAGTAAACACGAAAGCAGTATTAACCACCACGAGAAAGGCGATCCTCGCGTATATTAAATCGATCACGTCTTATAACCTCTAGAAATTCTTTTTTTTTTTTTCATTCGACGAAGCGGGAAATGGGTGAGTCATCGGCTAGCATCTTCGGGAGCGTGACAAAGGGGCCGCGTATAAAGCGACGAAGAAAGCGGCCTGCGTTTCAGCGGCAACGGGCAACGGCACCTCGTACGAGTAGTAACGCAGCTGCTTCTCAATGTCGGCCACGACCAACCGGCGTAGAATTCCCCGCGCTCGAGAGAATCTCCACGTTAACCATCATCTCCTGGTTGGTGTATCGCGGCGGCACATATGACGGCGTGAATTATATATATTGTCGCTCGGTAGAGAGAACGTAGAACGGGGAAAAGGGGCCACAAGATGGTGGTGACACACAGTTTCGGGGGCAAGGGAATGGTACCTGTATGTGCATCGGATAACGAGTTGGAGAGGGAGAGAAAGAGGGGGGGAGAGGAGGAAGGCGGGGAAGAGAAATAAAAAAAAGATATACTATATATATGTGTATGTATATATATATATACATATATACATATTATATATATATATATATATGTAGGTTTATACAAAAGAGGAAAGAGTAAGAGAGAGAAAGGAGGCTATGCGTAGAAAGAGAGATAGAGAGAGGTAGATAGAGAGAGGTAGAGAGAGAGAGAGAGAGAAAGAGATAGAAAGATGGAGGCAAAGAAATGAGGCGCAGCGAGTTCTTTGACCAGGGGCCAGAACCAGACCGAGTATCACAATGTTACCTTCGTAATAGAGAGCTTAGAGAATTGGACTCACGTGGTAAAGGATGCCGTCGGCGGTTCGGGCATCTCGCTCTTACGGCCTTAGGCCGTCCCGTGCACGGGGAGACGCGCGTCCCGACGCAGGGGGGACGCCTTTCGCCGCCTCTCGACGTCTCACCTCGCCACGGATACCCACAAGCAAATCCTCGATAATGGCCACGGTCCCTCGCCCTCCGCTTCAACAATATCATCCAATTGTTACCCGTCGAGAACGGAATGACCGAGGACCAAATTCGGCCCTGTTCGACTGCGACGTGCCACGTAATTTCACGAAAATCTTGGGAAGTGCCTACGTGCTCGCGGTTAACAGAAAATACGACGACTGTCATGGCGTCCCTCGCCCACCCCGCAGGAACTTACGCGCTCGATGCGTCCGAAGGACGCGCCATTTCGAATCTTTACGCATTTAAAGATTTCCCGTCCTATCAATTCTGCGCCGTTGAAAATTAATTCCCATGCATTTAGAAACGAATAATACTCGTTTTATTTCGTAAATAATCTAAATCTAACGTTTTCGAGTACCCTTTTTGTCGTATCGTCGTTGTTGCGCGCGCAGCATCCGGCTGCGCGCGCCCATCGGCCGTACTTCCTGTCGAGATTGAACCGCCAAACCAAAATTTCTGGATGGACGATTAAAAAGTACCTTCCAACTCCCCCCTCCCCGCCCCCGCTTCTCTCTCCCGATCGATCGTTACCCACCGCGCTAAGGACGCGCGTGTCTCTAACTTCTCTAATCCCTCTCGCGTACTAACCTACCGTTATATCCCACTCTCGTTTGACATGTTTTCTCTTTTTCTTTCTTTCTTTCTTTCTTTCCTTCCTTCCTTCCTTTTTTCTTTTCCCCCGTCTCTTTCTCTCTTTTCTATCTTCGCGATGTTATTGGTAATGAAAGCACGATCGAGTAGTACTATGAAATATATATATATATATATATATATATATATATATATGTACATATGTACCGTCGATGACAGCACGTGAGCACGACTGATTTAAATATGCATTCGCCGGAAGTAAATGTAAGTAACCATTTTTAACCAAGACGCGCTTGTATTGGTTGAAAATCAATGATGCATTCCAACGAGCCAATTACGTCGCGTCTCATAAAAAGTGCCCGATTGTAGATGGTGCTTCGGTTGTTTCTTATTTCTCGTACACGTAGATTCGTCTATACTTATATAATTATAGCGTTACAGTCGGTAAGTGCGTTGATTTCTTTATGGACGATATTAAAATATGGCGGACACTCGATGAGTTCTTTTTTTGCTTTTTCTTTCGGTCCTTACCGACAGAGGCAGCACCAGCGTTTAACCGCAGCCACGCCAAAAGATCGATAAATTCCTCTTAACGTCAGTCTCATCCGAATTTATCGCCAATCATTTGTAGATAACAAAAAATTCGCACGATTAATTTCTTTTCTCTTTGTTTTTTCGTAAAATCGAGTCAATTGTTTCTCTTTTTTTTTAAATATTTGTGACAAACACAGTTTCATGAATCGCTTGATAAAACAGATTGAATTTAACGGTGCGGTAAACGCGATTAAAGATTTCGAAAAATTATGCGTGTGAAAAAATTATTATACATCGATAAATATAAAAAAAAAAAAATATTTAGAATACGCCATTCTCTTTACAGACTTTTTTATTTTACCTCATTTTGTTTTGTCAAAATAATGTGAAGCCTTTTTTTTCTTTTTTTTTTTTCTTTGATGCGAGAGTATATTTTATATATATTTATTGTGTTTTCTTAAATTTATTACTAAAAATATTCATCGGTATTTACACTTAACATTTACAATGATTTGTACAAGAATCGATTTGGCCAGACACAATTATGGAATGATATGAATTACTTAAATAATCGCATACATATTTTCATTCATTCGTAGAATGCTTTAAAAATTGTTGACTAAGGTGAGGAAGATTTTTTGTTTCATTGACGAAGATTAAAACATTTATAAATTATCAATCGTAATCCGTCTCGCAATCTTTTTTATCTATTTTTAATTCCCTCAAAAATCATTCTCTCGTCGACAATTTCCAAAGTATTGAGAAAAGACATACACACAAATAATAGAAATAATCAAAGTTCGTATGATTGGCATTCCTATGCGCACAATGATTATTAATTTTCCTGATATATGTCTGAGTCCTTTTTATAATAAGAAAGAGAAATGATTTGAATCGCTTCAAATTATTAATTTTTTTTCTTCGATGATTTTTTAATATTTATGTTAAGAAATAAAATTCATAATTGATCGGATATATTCAATTCATAATCATCGAAATAAATTTTACCAATAAAGGTCACCTGATTCCAAAAAAAAAAAAAAAAAAAAAAAAAAAAAGAAAACCACATTAAGACATTGACTAGTATGTTAATATATACAATAATTGTTAATAAACATGTACAACAACTTGATAGTTAAATAAAATTGAATATTTATACAACTTTCTTATAGTTATTTGGTGTCACTGTAAATTTCTCCTCTCCCATTATACTATAACTTGGATATGTTATTATAACTTTGATAATAGGGATTCATACTTTCGATTTCATCGGTAAAATGTTATAGATCGTTGGTATGAATGAAAGGTCTACTACTATCGTGTGCATCAAAAGCAGGATAAAATTTTTTTTTTGTCGCGTTAAAGCTGAAACACGTTTGAAGTAATATCCTGTGGATTTTTTTGTTGTCTCTAATCGAATATATTCGTAGGTACGACCCGTTTTCTCTTTTTATTATTATTTTTTTTCTTTCTTTTTCCATCGACATTACAAGAATATCGATAATATACACACATAAATCGCGTTTATAATTCGGTAGTTATTTCATCCTGCGGCCTGAAGCCAAGGATCGTAAAATCGTCTATGAGGTAGTCGCAATCGGGCAATCTATCGGACAATATTGTATAGTTGGCAGCTTCTACGGCGCTTTGAAATTCCCATTGGGGATTAATTTCTCGATCGAGAACGCTCGTTTCACGGACGTTGGTTCCGCGATTGATATCCGGTAACGTCGTAGCACCGCCATTATGATTATTGAACACCGATATGGCTAATTCCTGAAAATGCGATCCGTTTGATTTCAGCCTCTTTTGTGTGCCGAAGACCAAAGGGGTCATCTGTCCCATCGCGGTGGGCTCGTTTCGTGCGAGCCTATCGTGATAGGGCACGGAACTGTTTTGTCCTAAGCTCGAACCAAGCGGACTATCCTTGGCATATCCTAAACTCGAACTTGCCGGACTAATACTGGATTTGTCGCTCGCTTGAAAGGTGGCTAGGGGTAAGTTCGCTTGAAACGTTGTTAGATTCGTCGGAGTACTTCTGGGTTCGAATGTTTGA
>OU426853.1:5130160-5225160 GCA_911387685.1 Dolichovespula media
AGTCACGAGAGCACTCGGTTTCCATGTTACCCACGTTCGATTTAACTATCTAGAACGACACGAACGATAATCGAGGCAACAAACGAGCGAACGTACGAACGTACGTACGAACGAACGAACGAACGTGCAAGCGAACGACGAACGAGAGTACTCTTCGTTCCGTTTCCTCTTTCGAACGCATCGAACGGAAGTCCTGTTCGTGGCTTACGACTCGAAGCGGGAATCCAAAGTAGGACTTCTTCGTACTCAATCGCATTGTGTCGGCGTCGTTACGATTTACATGATGCCGCACGCCAATTCCATCCAGAATTGCATATCTACAAATCATTTTGAAACGTGAGTCATCCCCCACCCCACCCCACCCCACCCCACCTCCACTCTCCTCACCCCCGATCAGTCACGTTTTAATACGTGACGAAATTCGATAAATATCGGGATATTTTTTATTTCGATTAAAAAGAGAAACAATAAAAAATAGAAAGGGAAAAGAATTCGCGAGAAATATTCTCCGAAAGATTTTCAAACCACACCTCTCTCTATATATATGCAATATAATTTTCTATTTTGGATTCGATCATTGCACTTCGATCGAATCGTCGGACTATTTAAAGAAAATAAAAAAATAAAAAAAAAAATGTGACGCTATCGACACAATCGCATAATACGCGAAGAGACGCGTATTCGAGTTGATCGATGAATAATTTCCAAATTGATTTTCATCCGCCAAAAAATATCGGGCACGGTATCGCTTATTTGAATATCAAAAATTATATATATATATATTACCGAGATAGGGCAAACCTCGTCGAATAATTGTAACGTCGGTGATTGACGACTAAGGGACACGCAAAGTGACATTTATCAATGGAAAACGAGTCGTCGATGTTAAAAAAAAAAAAAAAAAAAAAAAAAAATTGACAAAATCAGACGATATTATAAACCATAATATTAATATTATATATTAATCCATATACGGTGTTAATAAAACGACTGCCATCAAAACGATCGTTTATTAAACGAAACGAATCGTTATGGTGGAAGAATCTTTGAAATAATTCGGGAGAGAACGATTCGAGATTAAAATCCGAGATAATGATTCGATGATTCAAATAATAATGCGTAACTGATAATGGTATCGATTAAATTTCTACTCGTCGAAGGAAAACCTTTGAAAAGGGCGTAGTACGTAGCAGGAGGAGTGTATCACCGTTGATATCATGAAGACGTAAAAAAGGAAGGAAGGAAGGAAGAAAAAAAGAGGGAAAAAAATAGAAAAGGAAAGAAAAGAAAAGGAAAAAAATAGAAAGTAAGGAAGGAAGGAAGAAATAAAGAAGAGAGCTGGTAGAAACGAACGAGTAACTGTACATTACGATTTACACTCCTCCACTGGGGAGGCCTGCTAGAAGAGAAAGAGAAAGAGAGAGAGAGAGAGAGAGAGACATGGACGAGCGGAGAGACGTGTGACGGGTGCGCGCGCGACTATGCCCGCGAAACGAAGAAAGAGAGAGGCGGAGAGTCTCTCTCTTTCTCTCTCTCTCTCTCTCTCTCTCTTTTTCTCTCTTTCTCTCTCTTGTGCATCGGTATTCGCTGCCTGAGAAAACCAGTCGTTACGTAACTTAGTTAATGTCGGAGCCTGTGTGTTAACCCCAGAGCCATATCTCCTAGCTTGGCCCGTACCTCACCGGCACTGGTTGCCTCTATCCTTCTTGAGTACCATGAGAAATAGAAGGAGAAAGAGAAAGAACGAGAGAACGAGAGAACGAGAGAGAGAGAGAAAGAGAAAGACCAGGAGCTAAAAGGAGAAGGACAAAGAAACGCGACAACCACAAGTCCCTCTTGAGAATATTTAGACGCTTACGGCACCACGTAAAATAACGACGAGTTAATAAACTTCGACTGACGATGACGACGACGACGACGATGACGACGACGACGACGACGACGACGACGACGACGACGACGACGACGACGACGACGACGACGATGACAAGGGGGTTAACGGAGATGAAATCATTCCTACGTGCTATTGATAATACTCTTAGATTTAACATTTCGAATGCAGGTATATAAGTGGACTCGTCTTTTCTTTTAACGGAGTAAGTTATCGATCGATCGATAACTAATAAGTAATAACGAATCTTGCTTTAAGCGAGAGAAGGGAAAGTTCAGCGAGATGTGCTTTTTAATTAGTTTGGAAACAAACAAAATTATTGCTCCGTTAGTGAATTTTTATAGGCGGTTCATTTTTATAGGGGAGGGGCGGGAGGGAGAGAGAGAGAGAGAGAGAGAGAGAGAGAGAGAGGGAGAGAGAGGGATGAAAGCTGCTAGGACGAAGATAAGATGAGATTTTTTAAGACTTCTTTTTTTCTTTTCTTTTTTTTTTTTTTTTGAATAGTTCACTATCCAAAACGCAACTAACTATCCGTTATCATCGAATTGCTCATTGAGACGGTGGACTCTCGGAATGGCTCACAACCGCTCGCTTTGTTATATTTCCCTCGGAATAGCGGGAAGTAGGAACAGGAAATATGAATTTCTGAAAAGAAGAGGAGATGATAGGCCAGTTTACATATATATATGCGACGATAATATCGTGAAATATAGGAAAAGATAGAATGTATACGGTGAGTCGGCGATTAAGAAAATTGTTGCGTCCCGAGGTATAATTTTAGATTTTGAATTGTATTAAAAAAAAAAAAAAAAAAAAAAAACAAAGAAAAAAATTATTTTCTTTTATATTTTTTATTATTATTATTATTTATTTTTTGTTTTTTTTTATAACGAAGCAAACGGAGAAAGTAATTTAATGTTTGATATCGAGAGAAAGATCATTTTTTCACAGGAAACAAAAGTGAATATTTCGGGATTACGTGTGTCGGAGAAAATGTTCTTTTTCTTCTTTTTATTTTTTTATTTTTTAATATACCAAATGACTTTTAGACCACTTACATAATCACTAGGAGTTTCGTATGTATAAACGTCTAGAACGAGATGAAATATTTCGCGTTATTGCGCGTGGGAGAGAGAAAAAGAATGAAGGAAACAACAAAGAAAATAATGAAAGAAATCGGAAAACGTGTATAAACGTTCGTATGTATCTGTGCGTAAATCAAAAATAAAATTAAAAAAAAAATAAATATAAAAAATAATTGAGATAATTAATACGGGAATAGAGAGAGAGGTAGGTACATACGTGCATAACATATCAAATTCGTATTAACATGAAACGACCGATCGTAACGATATAGAACGGTAAATGTAAGTACGTAATCTATATATCGATATATTATTCATCTCGGATGTTCGATCGTTGTCTTGTATTTTCCCAGACGCTACATGTGCGGCCCGGAAATGTGTAAATCGATATCCCTTCCAGGTCCCTGTTCTACCACCGTATCCTAGTATCTCTGCATGCTTATATTGAAACGAGCTTTCGTGAGTATCGAAAGATTGCAGGATGAAAATAAATTCTCGAAAGATATATCAATATCTATATATATATATACACACATATATATATATACATATATATATATATATATATATATATATATATATATATGAGTGTATGTATGCATGTATTTATGTATAAATAAAGATATCATAAATATTCTCTTTTCTTTTCTTTTTTTTTTTTCTTGTGCAATATTTTCTTTCGACGAAAAGTAATGTTAAAAAAAAAAAGAAAGAAAGAAAGAAAGAAAGGAAATAAAAAAACAGATTAATTTTTATCCCTTTAAAAAGGAATAAAAGGAAAGAACACAAATTAATCCCTTATCTCCATTTCGTTTTAAACTTTAGAAAAGGAAAGTTCCTCCGCGAGAGACAGAACGTTAAGATAACGAAAGCACTTCTTTTCTTTCCTTTTTTTTTTTTTTATTTTTTTTTCACCGAAGGTTTCTTTCGAGACAATAAAAGAAAAAACAAATCTTATCTCTTTCCTATTCCTTCCTTTAACGTCGCAATTTCCAGTTTGGCCCATGCGACCGATAAGATAATATAAAATCGTTCGAAAGTTCTCAGACGACGGGGGCCCAAAAGTTTCTGCAATGTAATTTTAAATATCAATCGTGCACTTTCTCGAGACTTTTTTTAGGCTTGTAAATTTACAATCTACAAAGACAAAGACAGACAGAGAAAGAGAGAGAGAGAGAGAGAGAGAGAGAGAAAATTTGCCTAAAAGGTTTCGAAAAAAAGAATAATTGATTTTTAAAATCACTTAAAAAACTTTCGGCCCACCAACTGTATTTGAATTACAAATGACTATAGGACGATGTTGGGTGAAGGCGGGGGGAGGTGTGGGAGAGGGAGGAAGAGAAGGGTGAGCAGAGGTTTACACGGCGAAACGTTTTTAAATCCCATTGCCAAAGATTTTCCAACGAAATTGTACGGCTCGTTGACGAATAAACGTTCGCGCGGACGGGATTTTTTCAAAGAATTAGAACGCGAAAAAAAGAGCAAAAAGAAAAAAAAAGAAAAAGGAAAAAAGTTACTGAAAAAGGAAAATATACGAGAACGTTTTTTTATCCTCTCGAGCATAGGTTTAAAAGCGTTTCCTCTTTGATACGTGCGCGAAATGTTCGGTCGAGTGTCGTCCTCCACTTCGTCGTGTTTAAACTGGCAACGATCTTACCTCCTTCGTTAATTTGATTACGGTAGCGCAACAGTGGTTGTTGCCATTGAAAGACGTGCACTGTAATCGGCCAATTACACGAACCTGCATATCGAATTCAATGATCCTGATCTTTTCTTATTTGATCACTATATATATATATATATATGTATAGTGTTAAAATTTCAAAGTATACATCTACTTATTCATTTGTCCGATTTCTTAACAACGACATATTCCATATCACTGATTAACCCGTTAAAGGCTATCGTAAAAAATATTATCCTAATACTATCGCTCTATGAGAAATTTTTTGTAAGATTATATTTATTTGTTATTTTGAATATCAATTAAACGAAGAGAGTTAATTGAAATTGTTAATTATTATTATTATTATTATTATTATTATTTAATATGAGATGAACATCACGGTAATTAATTCGGTAAATATATTTGAATGTAACGTCGCAATGGCATAAATAAATTGATCGTTGTGTCGTTTTTTTTTATATATATAGATATATATCTTCTCGAAGTGAAATTTCATTCGAGGATCGATCAAACGGCGTTTTTTCACGCAAAACATTTTTTCTAAAAATTTTAAGATTAATACGAAAGAGAAATGAGACGACGACAATTCGAAAGGTTTCTCATCGATTTGAAATAATTATTCGTATCGTACATTGTTGCTAAAAAGTTCGAGTAAATTCGTCGACGACAAGAGAGAGGCACCACCTCGCAATGAAAGGGAGGGTGGGTGGTTTCGATGGAAGCCCCAATCCTCTTTGTTCATTTTTACAAGCGGAATAAATTCACCGAAGCGCGAGAGGTATGTACGCGGAGTTAGCAGAGAAGGGTGGATTCGGTAATCGATGTCAACCCTTGTGCGTGTGTGAAACCCTCCGTCGTGATGTGGTCAGTTCGCGAGCTCGGCCAATCAATGATCAACGTTGTCATGCAGGAAACGTGAATTTCAATGAGACACGATCGAACCGTACTCGCGCCGGAGTGCGACAGTAATAATATATACCGATATGAAATAGCGCGAAAGTAAAACGAGAAAAAAATTAAATTAAATTGAATTAAATCGTGCGATGGTATAAATCGAAACTCGAAGAAAGTAATACACTTGTCATATATAATCGTTAAACGTGATCACGTTAGCGATGATAAAATCATGTGAAACGATAACAATTTTTACGAGGACCAAAAAGTTAAAAAGTGAATCGTCCCGGTTCGTTTTTATCTCTCTATAAACTTTCCTATGTTCTTTCTTCCTCTTTTCTTTCCAATTACTGCCTTTACAAGAGAAAAAAGAGGAAAAAAATTTAAAGAAATAAAAAGTAGAAGAAGAAGAAGAAATTACTGATGTATCACTACCCACCCACCCACCCACCCACCCACTCACCCATGACTAGAGAAAACATTCTTCCGCGTTTATTGTTAGGACCGCCTGTAGGACCGCTGCACTTTAATGGAACATCTGTTACATCCCCTTTGTTCATGAACATGACATCGACTCGTTTCCTAATTTACATAGAAACGCTCTACTTACCGACCATTTTATTCCCTACCTCATATCAACCCCATTTCTCTTATAAAAAATTTTCCTCTCTCTCTTTCTCTCTCTCTCTCTCTCTCTCTCTCTCTCTCTCTCTCTCTCTCTCTCTCTCTCACTCTGTTCGTCTTTAAAACACGACGGGTATCTATCGAATTCTTCTCGAGAAAATAAAAAGTAACTTTTACCTATCGAGAACCTTATTAATCATTGAAAAGAATTAAGACTTGAAGGGAAAACTTCGAAGGGTTGAACGAAAAGTAAAGTATGTCTGTCCATTAACACTTTTGAAAAGTCTTTGGCGCGTTGAAATATCGAGTAAAGTTTTTTACGATGATGGAAAAAGAATTGATTTAACCAGGGCACCTATCAAAAAGAAACAAAAAAAAACGAACGAACGAAGTAATTCTTATTTTTGGAAATGAAAAGGAAATTCTATTGGAAGATTTATTAACGATTCTGATATTGAACGATGATAGAAAAACTTGTTCTCTTCCTCTCTCTCTCTCTCTCTCTCTCTCTCTCTCTCTCTCTCTCTCTCTCTCTCTCTCTCTCTCTCTTTGATTCATTGGATCACGTTCCTAAAAAGGAATCGGTCAGACTCTTATGATTTGCTATGGGAAGGAGGAAAAGGGAAAAAAAAGTAGGATAGCTGGGTTTAGTACAGGAAGAAACTGCAGGTTGTACATTGAGATAGATACAAGTTAGTTAAGTGAAAGAGAGATAGAGAGAGATAGAGAGAAGGGATTTAGATTCGTAGAAGAAAACGGTACCTCAGAAAATCAAAGAGAGTAGTAGCACGGTAGACAACTATAAAGAAAAAGAAAGATAGATAAAAGGAGAGAAAGAAATAGAAAGAGAGAGAGAGAGAGAGAGAGAGGAGAGAGAATACAGTTGTTCTCTTTCTTTTTATCTTTCTTTCTCTCACTAGACAGTTCGTAAAAGTGCAGAGATTCCGCTTGACTTGTACCGTTCGTTCAAGATCAGAAGAGATGCGTGTACTAGCTCTGATGTAAAAGCACAAGTGGAACGATATATATATATATGAATTAATTCACTATGATCTGAATTGATGACAAAATAACGATAGCTTGTAATTAATAATATGAAATAAAAAAAAAAAAAAAAAAACCATAATAATTTCTCCCGAGTCAGAAATCGATGTTGAATTATTATCATATAAAAATACATAACCTCGAGTTAGGACAATCAAGTTAGAATATTTCACGAAACTTTCAACTATTTTTATTAAATTAATGACAACGATTTCGTAATAATCAATATGCCAAATACTACGAAGTTCGAAAACAACGATGTATGTCGATTCGATATAAATGTAAGTATTACAAAAATTGGGGAGAAAACGATAATCGATTTAGAGTTGGAATAAATAAATAAATAAATATCAAAGTAATCTCTCTCTCTCTCTCTCTCTCTCTCTCTCTCTCTCTCTCTCTCTCTCTCTCTCTATGCGTATAGCAAAATTAAAAAGTGAATAATAATAATAACAATAATTTTACAAATGGAAAAAATAAACGAAGAAAACGATACGATATAACGTAATACAATAATTTAGAGAACGAAACTCGATGGCTTATTATCTCTGACGTAAGGGGAGGGAGACAAAAAAAGAAACAGTAAAAAAAAAAAAAGAATAAAAAGAAAACGTGTCTCGTGTTAGAATAAACGAATGCTGACGAAGTGGTTGGTAAGCTTTCCATCGAAATTAACGTTACTCCCTGATTCCAACACATAGAGAACTTCCATCCCTATGTGTACGTATTCGCGCACGGAAGATTTTTACATTAAAAAAACTGAAAACCACCACGCGAAACTCGATAGGAGACTTGATGGTGATTGTGATAAAAATAGTAGATAATAGTGATAGTTGCAGTAGTCCGTAGTAATACCGGTAGTATTAGTATTAGTATTAGTAATAGTAGTAGTAATAGTAATAGTAGTAGTAGTAGTAGTAGTAGTAATAGAATCAGCAAAACGTATCCAACCTCGAAACGTTTTTCTCTCTCGTCGTTTCATCTCCTCGAAGCTTAATGAAGCGAACCGCGAGAATGACGTGCGCGCGCTCGAGTACTTTACTCTAGGACGAACACAATGACCCCGATAATAGTCGTACGATCGCATTAATTAAAAAAGCTCCGAGCAATCTTTCCATCTAAGCGACGGTTATACTCTTACATCGTTGTTTCTCTCTCTCTCTCTCTCTCTCTCTCGCTTACTGTTTCTATCATATAGACACAGAAACATACGCAGGCACGCACGCACACAATTTCTCTCTCTCTCTCTCTCTCTCTCTCTCTCTCTCTCTCTCTCTCTCTCTCTCTCTCTCTCTCTCTCTCTCTCTCTCTCTCTCTCGTCACTCGCAGGATGCTGCCGCTTATCGTACTATCAATGGCTCGTTCGCATACGTGCGTAGTACTCAGTTGGGACAGATAGTAAAGACGGAAGAGATGAATAGATACGCTCCCATTAGGATTGTTGTTATTATTATTATAATTATAATAATTATTATTATTAATTATTATTGGTGTTCTTAAATAAAGGGCAATGCAGAAAGAAAAACAAGGATTGAATTATTTAGATTATATCGAGATTCATATTTTATACTACTTTATGTTTTTGTTAACGTTTAAGTTATATCTATATAAAGTGTTTGTTATTGATTTAAATTTTAATTCGTCTGTTAAATAGAATGTAAACTGGAAGTCATCCTAAGCCGAGAGGCAAGGATTAATAAATACATACAATTGTTATTGGTGTTCTTGTTGTTGTTGTCCGATCTAATAAGAAAAAAAAAATTTATGGAGAAAGGGGAAAAAAAATTAAGTTAATGCTATTCTATCCGAATAAATAATAATAATAATAATAACAATAATAATAATAATAATAATAATAATAATAATAATAATAAATATAGGTAATAGTAAATGCAATGCTTATATTATTGCAAATATCCATATATTTTATAAATGAAAAATAAAATTATTAAATGAATTAGTTGAATGATATTAAATAACTATATATAGTACCTATAGATATCTTATTTCATATTATATATATATATATATATATATATATATATATATATATATATATATATATATATATATATTAATTGTTCGATTACTATTTATTCACTAATTGTGAAATTCAATATATCGATAATTGAACGAAAATAGAGTAAACGCAAGTTGAAATTGTAGTATCGTGGTGGATTATATATATGTAATAATATCCTTGTGCGTATCATATTATTCCAAATTACGATAATCGAACGACGACGACGACGACGACGACGACATATACGCGTAAATACAAATATCAGTAATATTTGGACGCATCGCGTGGAAAAATACAAATGGTAAATGAAAATATATCTAACGAACCGACGAGATCTCCTCCGATTTATCGATCCAACGAAGAGAAACGAAATTAACTCGAGAAAAGATTCGGAGGGAAACAAATAAAAAGAAATTGTAGATCAAAACCGAGCGAATAGTAATTTTTCTTATTGGCGAACGTTGATGCTTTACGAAATCGAAATCGAAATCGAAGTCGAAATCGAAATCGAGGAGAGAACGATTCTCTGATCTTGAAACTGAGAATATTATAGAGAGATCGATATTCGCGGGATCGGATTTTACGGTGAAATCACAAAGATTTTCCTCTATGTATGTATTTTCAAGCGAAATGTAGTAAACAAAAATAGAATCTATCGTTTGTAGAAACCGATTCGTCTTTACGATTTAAAATAATCAAGATGTCGAGAAGGTATGTGGAAAAACGTTTGGATGTTATACATACGAGTACTTGTGTATCCATGTGTAAGTATGTATATATGTAATGCGTTATTGTATGTGTATATACGTAATCGTGTGGGTAGGTATATACATGTACAGTGAATATCTATGTGCACGTAAGAATTACATATACGTTAAATGTGTGTATGTGTGATGTATGTATATATGTAATACGTCATTTTATATGTATATGCGTACTTGTGTGTATACGTATATACATATACAGTGGATATATACATGTATATATATATGTATATGTATATGTATATATATATATATATATATATATATATATATATGTATATATATATATATATGTACGTACATATCTAAATACGTAGTACGGTATGTTATATGTTTTATCTTTCGTACTTTCGTTCTGCTAGAAACTATCCCGCACGCGAAAGCCTAGCAGGAAGAAGGAAAGAGAGAGATAAGGACGAAGGAAGGAAGGAAGGATAAAAAGATAACGTGAGACCTCTCTTGAAAGACTCTTTCTCTCTTTTCTATCTCACACAAACATACACACACGCGCGCAGGTAATTTTTCTTTTTCTATTCTGAACGATGACCTTATAGAATAAAATTAACTCCCGTCTCTCTTCTTTTCTATGAGAACGAATTTTTACGAATATTGGACGTTAATGATATTAATAATGATAATTTATTCGACGTTAAAGAAAAAAGGAATTCCAGTAAAATCTAACACTGATTTTTAATAAAATCATTATTCGGCTAAGGGTTTCAAAGCGACCTCGCAAAAAAATTCATTTCCCTTCTATGAGATAAGAAATTATTATTATTATTATTATTATTATTATTATTATTATTATTATTATTATTATCATTATAAAACAGATTCGAATTTATTAATAATTCTCTCAATCCAATTTAATCCTGTCACAGTGAATGTTTAAGTCCAATTTCAACGTGTCGTAAAGGAGGAAAGAAAATAAAAAAGAAAAAAAAAAGAGAGAAAAAGAAAAATAATGGAACGACAGAAGAGAATCGAGAAACTCTTAGAAGAGTTGGATTTGAAAATTCTCTCTCGTTTGTCTAGCTAGATACGCGAGAAGAACCATAGAAGAAACGAGAAACGTGGAGAGCGTGCGCGCGCGCGTGCACACTTTTACATCCACTAAGCATGAGAAACGGCCGAACGTGAAAACGGTTCTCTCTCTCTCTCTCTCTCTCTCTCTCTCTCTCTTCTCTCCTTTCACTTCCATCATGAAACCAGCAGGTAGATCGGTCTAATTGTCACGGCCACGTCATTCTTTCTAAACAATAAAAAGGGAGTCCGTTCATATCGTTGAAAAAGAAAAAACACAAAAAAGACGCAAAAAAAAACAAAGAAAATAAGAAAAGAAAAAAAAACATACAGACCGCGAAAGGAAACCTTGATAGACCGTGCTCTTCTTCTTCTTCTTCTTCTTCATCTTCTTCTTCTTCTTGTATGATATTTCGAAATTAAAAATTCGCGAATAAAGTAAAACTGAATGGAAAGTGAAAAAAAGAAGAAGAAAATAAAATTGAAGAAAGAAAGAGAAAAGGAAACGAAATATTAAGCGTTATCATTAATTACAATGATTTCGAACATTTCTGTTTATTATGTAAGGATAAATATGAGGATGACGATTATGAAACAACGACAAAGAAAAAAACAAACAAACAAACAGAAAAAAAAGAAAAAGAAAGAAAGAGGAATAATAATTTTTACGTCGATCGAAATGAAAGAAAAAAGAAAACTTTCAGGCAAACGTTCGGCCATCCTTTTACCGGATAAAAGAATTCTAGTGAAAGGATGGATCTTTCGAATTCGTTTTTTTTTTCTTTCTTCCTTCTTACGTTAATCTCTAACTTTCGTTATAATTCCATCGTTGATTGCAACGGAAAGCAATGCGCACGTGTAATATTACGTGTTTATTTTAATATCGGACGAAGATGGCAAAGGTGAAGAAAAAAGGAAAAGAAGTATTAATTTTTACTGTGATTGAAATAAAAAAAAAAATAAGAGAAAATGATAGAGTAAAATAAAAAACATTTCAATCACTGTTCAAATCGCGACAGAAAAATTCGAGGGAGATAAATAAATAAAGAGAGAGAGAGAGAGAGAGGGAGAGAAATAGAGAGAGAGAGAGAGAGAGAGAGAGAGAAAGAGGGGAAGAGAGAGAGAGAGAAAGAGAGGATAAATCTTTTATTGATTTATTTTAGTCTTCATCTTGTTCCATTCGTTTCTAACTTTCACTGTAATTTCATAAGACGCGTTCACGTGCAAGTTCTTTGGGAGATTATTTTCTAGAAAGAAATCGATCTTATACGTAGAAAGAAATTGGAGGGGGTGGGGGGAAATACGAGAGAGAGAGAGAGAGAGAGAGAGAGAGAGGGAATGACGATTTCCCTTAGTTGGATTGGTTGAAAAATTCGACGAAAGAGAAAAGGCTCTCATCTTGTTCGAGCGATCAGGTAAAAGATCGTTGTTGCACTCTTTTCCATTGCTATCTCGTGTATACTAACTTCGTCGAATGAAGGCCGGACAAGTATAAAAGAGAGTGTGCGGCGCGAGTTCCCCGGGCAAAAGGATTTCTGCTGTGGTGCACCTGCGAAACATTGCAACGATAAGCAACGTACGGATGGTGGGTTACCGGGTGACCGACAGTAATACAATTTCTTGGCGAAACGAAATTACACGCTCGATAATTCCATTTTCTCGTCTAGACGAGAATAAACATCTCTTGCGATTGGGATTTATATTCAAATGATAACACCCCCAGAATTTTGTACTTTTATTAATGAATTATTACTTTATTATCTAAGGATTATCGTTATTATTATTATTATTATTATTATTATTATTATTATTATTATTATTATTATTAGTATTATTATTATTATTATTATAATTAGTGACGTCGCTCTAAATTGTGAAGCGTTTTACGATGTAAATTGGTAAATTGTTATTTCATTATAATATTTTTTATTGTTATAATAATTTGACTAACGATTAATTAATTGATCAAAATTTGATCATAATATTTGTGCCCGATAGATCTTCCAAAGTAAAATATTTACGAAATATCAAATTTATCGAAAACTTTTGTAAGCTCTTTAAACGAATGGAAAAGATATACATATATTTGTATATCGTTTATCTAATATTTAATCGGCTATATAATTTTGATTTAATATTGATGAAACTATTTCGAATAAATCCGATATAAGTTAAGGCCAATAGGAAATTCTTTTTCGAACGTCTCGAATAACTTTCCTACGAAGTTTCTTCAATCTCTAAAGTAATTTATCGCTAGTAAAATCGAACCAGCGCCAGAAGTTCGCGGGTAAAGTTGAACGAGACGTCACGTGACGCGTCCTCCTCGCCCGCGAAAAATAAACGGGGAAGAGCACTTAGACGAACACGAACGAGTTCAAGTATGTCTCGAAACACCAAGAAAGCCTGACATTCTCTCTGCGAGTTTAAAGAACTCTTTTAAAACCGGGGTGGGGAGGAGGAAGAGGAAGAGGAAGAGGAGGGGAAGGGGATGAAAGGGAGCGTTCGTAATTCGTAGACTTTAACGTCGTTTAATCTTTACGACCTTTCTATCATTATGTACATGCGTATATACCAAAAAAAGAAAAAAATAATATATTCACTTAATAATAATATTCACCGATGATGTTTGAATCTTCTAGAAGTAGACAAAAAATTAATGTCAGAAACGAACCCCCTTCGAATCGTTCGCCCGATCGTCGCGATTGAGAAATATCATTTTATTATTTCGAACGAGATAAAAGAATTTCTTTTTCCTCCGAATACAAGTCGGACGGACGGATCGTAAAACGGTTTATGTATTGTGACTTTTAGAGAGTCACGATATTATTCCATAAAATTCGTAGCGTTAGTTCCGCGTCGATGAGCGGCTCGATCGCGATCGTTTAATTCTGCCATCGCGAAACGGACCGAGGAAAAATACTCGATCGAGAAAGGACGAGGAATCGTCGTCATGTCTCCGTTGTTATGCAGTTTCTTTTTCTTTTTTTTTTTTTTTGAGAAATACTTGGAAGCAAGCGCGTATCAAAGTTACGATCGTGACGGACTTCTTCGAAATAATTTCGATAATCTGTATCTATAAATGTTATTTAATATTTATTTTTATTTATTTATTGTTTTTTTTTTATTTTTTCTTCGTCAAATTCACGACCAATGATTTCGATATTCTTCTCGAGGACGGGAAGTGGACGGCGAAACAATTACTCAAAGATTTTACGTAACCCTTTCGAGTTTCCATAGTCTTAACGATCGATCAATTTCAACGCTTTTTAGCTTCAGCTTTATGAAATTTTTGTTCGTTAAAACGAGACCGTGTGAGAGCGAGTGTGAACGAACGAAACATACGAGGCTTTCTTCTACCTGACATAGAAACCTTAACCTTATAAATATTTATTTAAAATACAAAAGAAAGAGAAAGAGAGAGAGAGAGAGAGAGAGAAGAAATGTGACTTTTCACACGCTCATATATTTACAAGTACTCCTCAATCGTTCAGAATAATAACTTAATAAGAGTACGCTGTGTATAATGAGGCAAAGTTTACATATCGGATGAATTACAAGGAGATAAAATTCTTTACATAAACAAATGTTGTTTTATCAAGTAGCAACGTAAACTTTGTTTCTCTGAACGTAAACGGTTAATAAGGACTATTTTGAAAAGGAATATCGACGAACTAATACCACGAAAAAAATATATATAATATATATATATATACATATATATATGTAATAATATTAATGTAAAAAATTATATATTATAATATTTGTGTATATGCGTGTATACATACACAGGTGAAATACGCACAGGTAAAAAGAGGTAAGACACGACAGGTTCAAACTCGCATCTTTTGAGGAAACTACTCAGGTAAGATGTATTGTTATTAAGGATGAAGATGAAAGAGCCGTAGTTGTGCATCAACGACGTTTATCGCGATTTATAGACGACAAGAAAATTTTTCGATCGTTTCCTTACGAACTTTGTCTTACAAACGAATAATAAATCGATTAATCAACGATCTATAAATTATACCGATACGATTCGATATCGAACTCCGTTGCGCCCTAGCAAACGTTCGATCGAACGAAAAAACATATGAGAAAACATTAAAGATTATTAACAATGCGCCGACACGCATGCACTTCGATCGAAATTAAATAACAACGTAAGGGAATGTTTTTATCGGATATGAAACGTATTATCGTATCGATAAATTATTTGTAATACCTTGAAATTCGCCCTGTGCCCAAACATAATCCATAAGAAAGATGATGAGGGCGGCACAAAATTTCACCACCGTCGCAAAGTTACCCATTCTGAGTCGACATTATTCTCCTAACGACACGAAAAAGTCACGATAACTTCTCGCTCTCTAGCTCATAACCGTAGCCAGCCTTAGGGATATGCACCAAACGTAGGTTACCGGCACGCGTCAACGTAAACGAACCATCCTTTGCAACGTTCGGTGACACACTGACGAACGGACGCGTAAAAGCGAACGGCTTAGAGTCGATGTTGCCAAACCTCCAGGGACGGTGAACTCTTCACGCACGCGCATGCGCGTACTAAGTTCGAATCAAAACGCGGGCAAACGCGAGAGCGCGTAAATAAATTATTTGAAGTATATTCGAAAGGTTCTTTTTCTTTTCTTTTTCCTTTTTCGTTTCCTTACCATTTCTCTCTCTCTCTCTCTCTCTCTCTCTCAAGTTGGTATGCTCGTTTGAGTGTGTATATATACATATACATATATATATATATATATATATATATATATATATATATATATATATATAAAAGTTGGATCGAATATCAATGAAGGCATAATAAACCGTCATGTATTAGGATTATGAAAAAATAATCCCGCTATAACAGCCTTACGATTTATACCGTATTTTATTATTCTTCATATTTATATTACACAAAGATGTATACTTAATCGTATTGTTTTATCGATTTCAAATACAATTCTCCGATTCCTCTCTACCATTCCATATTATTAAATAGATTGAAACCGATATCCTTTTCTTAACGATTATTAACATTAAACCAGGTCACAAAAAATGCGTATATCTAGTCGATTTGTAAAGGGAAGATATTTAGGGGGGGGGGGAAAGTATCGAGAAGAAGAGAAAGAAGAAAAAATAGACTTTGTATTGAATCCATGTTTACGGTACCGAGAGGGAAGGAATAAAAATATCTAACGTTCGTTAACGATACATAATTATCATATTCTCTTATTTTTCTTTTTCCATTTTTTTTCATTTTGTTAATTTTTTTTTCCTCTTGTTACCAGTAGTAGCAGCGATCGTTACTACCAAATCCTCTCTCACCACATATCACGCAGCGATATATTTTTACTTTACAGATTTATATTTTATACAAATTACTTAGGCATTGTGATATTTCAGGTTTCTCTTTGCTTAATTATCATTTTGGTTTGCTCTTGCTACCATTAATCTCGGCAATTTACAAGCCATTTCATTCATTTATACAAATCACAAGTACCTTTCCCACGTCACTTTGAAAGAAAGAAAGAAAGAAAGAAAGAAAAAATAATAATAATAATAATAATAATAATAATAATAATAATAATAATAATAATAATAATAATAATAATAATAATAATAATATTAATAATAATCATAATTATCAAAGTTTACCCTCGATCAACCGTGCGTACAAAGGGGGACCTTTATATTTTTTTTCTTTTATAAACATAATTTTGGTAATAGGTCATTACACCTTGGCAATCGTCCTTGCCACGAATGGACTAAGAAATACAATATGTATACGACGTTATAGTGACTTACTACAAAAGTGAACTGTACACACGACTCTATCCGATATATATATATATATATATATATATATATATATATATATATATATATATATATATATATGTGTATATATAATCCGGTCTTCCATGTACGCAGAGTTGTGAAAAAAGAAGAGAAGAAAAACTCGCCGCCCCCTCCCCTCCCCTCCCAGCCCCCCAAAGAATATATCGAAAATTAGTAAACCCCCGTCGTTTTCTTTCTTTTCTTTTCTTTTCTTTTTGTTTTTTTTTTGTTTTGTTTTGTTTTGTTTTGTTCTCCAGAGATTTCCTTTCTCTTTGTATCACAAGTATTAATATTACAATTATTTTTCTAAGATAGAATCTTACTTCCCTTTTCATACACAATTGTAGAATATAAGCGTTTTGTTTATAATTCAACGTCTCTTCCTCGTTAAATTTAAAACGATAGTTTGGCCGTGTTTTGTTCTTTTCTTAGAAAGACCACGCTTGACATAGGAACACTTTGAAGCAGTGTCTTTATAGATGTTTAGGAAAAAATCAGACTCTTTCGCTTTGAATTTTATATTTCTTCTATGTTTCAAGAGACATTATAACTCTTTCTTCTTCTTTTTCTCTCTCTCTCTCTCTCTCTCTCTTTTTAAATAAAATGCTTCTTCGCGCTCCCCTTGAACCATTTTTTTCTTTTTTTTTTACAAGATATTTTTCACTATGTACGGTATATATGTACAAAGAATTCATTTATGTGTTCGACAATTTATCCTTCCTTTTCTAAACGGCTAATATTTAAAAATGATTACATATAATTATCATACTCTGTGCTGTGGGGGGAGGAGGAGTGAAAACTATTTGTAGAGTGTGTATTTTGTGTTGTCTTCTGTGTGTGTTAACGCATGCACGCACGCACATGCATATATATATAATATATATATAATATATATATATATATATATATATATATATATATATATATATACATACTTCTTTTGTCTACGCAAATTAATATTATGTACATTGTATTTATTTTTTATTTATATATATATATATATATATATATGTATATATATATATATATATATACTATATGTGTTATATATATATAATATTATTTTTATACAATTTTCCTGATTTTTGCTATTTCTCCCTGATACACCAAGAGAATCGTTCATGAATGTTCTTACGCTTACGTCACATAGCAAAAAACTGCCTCTCTTATGCTCTTATTATAAATTGGTGAAAATGAAAATGACAATGGCAATGACATAGATGATAATAATAACATTAGTATGAAAAACATTATAATATGTAAATCAATATAATAGTTAGATTTAAAAATAATAACAGTAGTATAATATATATAAGTATTAGCGATTAATTTAATCACTAAGATTTACCCGCGTGGATTTATTTAGGATTGCAATCACTGATCTAACGCAACGTAAAGTAGTACATTACTAAAGATGGTGATATTACAATCATTATGTCTCTATCGTATATAAGGTCAAATTATTAGTCTTTTCCATTTATAATATTTTGTTACAAGATATTACAAGCAATGCCGGCATAATCTTTTTCAAGTGTTCTCTGTCAATGAAACATATTCAATGTTATTTTTGTTTTGGAAATTAAAGATTTCTTCCTTTTTGTCGTGACATTGTTCCTTTAATAACGATACTACTACCTTTACTAACGTTTTATATTTTATATTTTTTCTTTTCCTTGTTGTTGTTGTTGTTTTATTTTTATTAGACATCGAAAAACGCTTGGAATGCAACGACATTAAACATATAAATTAATGTTAATGCATCGTTATATTTTATTATCTCGAATGATATAGATATAAAATATGTGAGAGACTTTTTATATTCATGAGGACTAACGTATTCTTAATAAATATAAAAAATATCCCTTTTCTATTTGTTTCTTTTTCCTTATAAAGAGAACACTTGTTTATCCAAACATTTTCAGCGCTCGTTAAAAAAGTTACTGCATTATCCGTCTCGCTTGTTTGTCAGTTGTCTATTATTATCCAGCCCCCTGTCATTCATTGAGTCCAAAAATCTTAATCCAATATGCCCTGTACATTTTGTTCCTGCGTACACGATGTTTCAGGAAAAATATTTCAAGTGTTTTCCAAGTGTATTTCATTTGAGTGTGTAAAAAAGCAAACATTCTCTTTTTGATTAACATCTTATTTCCTTGATAGCGCGATCCACCTATTCTACAGATTTTTAAATAAAAACTTTGCTTCTTCCTTTTTTATTATTATTATTATTATTATTATTATTATTATTATTACATTTTTTATTTTTATTTTTATTTTTTTTTTATTTTTTTTATTTTTTTTTATTTTTTTTTTTTTTAATATATATATTAAGTCGAAAGGCCACTGTTCAAGGCCACAGGCCATGACAACGAATTAAATTTAATTAACGAGAAATTTTGTCGTTTCCGTTAATTTGTTGTAATTCTCAGAGACAGTTTTAATAGCATTCTCATTTGAACATCTTGTACATTGGAAAGTCTTTCTCTCGAGCATATTGATTCTAGACTTCATATCTGTAAATTGACACATCACTATCCTCGCATACATCTCTTTCACACTTCAAGCATACCCTATGCATCGAATGACACGGAGCGTAAATTTCAAAACGTTTGTTATACGTTTTAAATGCAAGGCAGCATAATGTAATTTTAAAGATCTCGATTCGTGTTATATGCAACTAATATTCAGGTAACGATATATATCCATTCTCTATTCACATTTGTTTTCTAATTATCAAGAATAGTTTTAAAAATAAATATAATAAAAAAATGTGTATACACACACACGCGTACCATGTATATGCAATATAATAATATTTGCAGACGCTTTTTTTTTTGCTTTACGCCCTGCCAAATCGGACTTACCTTACCAACTAGTAAGGCTCATCGACGACATATCATCATCATCATCATCATCATCAGTCGCACGCAAAACAATTTTTTTTTCTTTTTTTTTTTTTTTTTTTATAATTTATACCTTATATTTATTGCCTGTCATTCGGTGCACGCGCTGTTAAACAGGATCTCTCTCAGTGGTGTGGCGTAAATGAATATTAACTATCTTTTCCAACTTAGTCCTATTACACACGCACCCATCACTCACCGAAATTTCACGTAACCCGATGAAGGTTGCACTTAGGTATGTACTGATTCATATCCAAATGCCAACCTTTCGTCAATGCACAGGGATAATGTGTAACAGCTTTACATCCGCGCTTAACGCAACCAATGTTCGCACCCGTTAAGCCGCAAGAATCACAAACCGACTTTGCGGCATCCCACACGGCTTCTTGCAAACCGGTCACTCTTCCACCTAGAGAGAGAGAGACAGAGAGAGAGAGAGAGAGATATAATGAAAAAAAAATAAATAAACAGAAAATATTAAATATACGGAGGGCCACCCTCCCTTCTCTTTGATAGATGATGGATGTGATGCACCGTAAGATCCCAACGTCAACCGGCCAGCCAAGCCAGCCAGCCAACCGATCGACATTTTCGAACTTACGCGATATACACTTACCAGCCATATAAACGCCCGCTGCCCAAACGGCACACTGTTCGTGTAGCCAAACTTCCCAACGTTGTTCCTCGCCAGGAATTACGGTCATCCCGGCGAACATCGCGTTCGTCGTATTACTCTCGACCGAATTCCTTTTCTTTTTACTCATTTTCGCGGAAAACTGATCTGCCAATCCGGCGTACCTCAGGCTTCTCTTATTCTTCCCGCCCTTCTTTTGCTCCGTCGTTATTTCCTGTTCGTCGGCCGAAAGGATTCCATCCTCCAAACGTTCCTTTCCAATTAAATACGGACCAAATAAGTCGCTTAAGACACCCGCCGGGACCTGTTTTAAAACGACGACAAACCGATGAGCGAAAAAGATGAGTGGTTGTGGTGGTGGTGGTGGTGGGGGTATTATTACACGATGGGAGCGCGATGAGGTTCCTCATTTTTTAAACGGTTTAATTAACGCATACACACCGTGTACGTTCCTGGTGCGATATGAGGACCTGCCAAATTTGGATGAGGTCTGGATGGATCCCCCGGTATGACACTGTGGGGACCTTGTTTGCAAAACACGCAAACCCACGTCGAGTCGGTCGTATGCGCGTCATATCGGGACGATAAAGTTGAACTAAAAAGACCTGCTCTACTGACTTTACCTATGAACGAGAACAGACGATATTATAGTAAACTGGGATTACGACGATGCGAGTCGTCGCGAAAGCAAGCATTTTTTTTTTTTTAAATTTAAGATCACGTACGTACCCCTATAATCTAAATCGTTCTGATGACTGAGCCTTTTACTCCTCCCTGCATTACCATTGCCGATAGTTTTTCTCTTCTCTTTATTTTTTTCTTCCTCCTCTTCCCTCGGCGCGTTAACCACTTGAATACTCAAAGGACTATCCCTGGGTCCTTCGACGTGAACCACTGGACCGCGAGACCTTATCGAACTCGCGTTCGATCCCGAGTCATATGCCATTTCCCGATATCCCTCGATCTTCGTATTTTTCTTGGCCCTCTTCGAGAATTCCTGTTTCTTCGAACTCTTCGACGTACGTCTCTTTTTAGAATCCTTTTGGGGCGATTCCCCGCCGACATTACCAAAAATATTCTCCGTGGATCTAGAAATTTTCCTTTTGCCACCTTGTACCTTCCCCTTTTTCCCTTTCTTCCCCGATAACTTGGTGTCCACCGTGGAAGATACATCGGTAGGCTCGACGTTCTGTGTCTCTTTAGTTTGCAAAATATTATTATCAATATTTTCAACCTTCGCAATGTGTTCACTTTGTCCCGAGACAGAAGAAAAGTCTACCTTGGTCTCTTCCTTTTTAACATCCGGCTCGGTTTCGACGATCCCGGCAAACATCTTCTCCAATTCCGATTCGACCTCATTGAACGGATTTGTATTGTTAACGACGGTCTTTGGACTCGTCACCTTTGAAAATTCGGTCGCGTCGTCGCTCGATTTTCTCCTTACCCTTTGATTCACCGAGGTCGAATTCGTAGTCGAACTTTCGCTACTTCTCCGCCTCCTAACAGGTTGATTCTCTTCGTTTCTCTCCTCGATATTATTATCAACTTCGTTCTCGTTTTCTATCTCGTTTTCGTTATCACGCTCGTTCTCGTTCTCGTTAATATTATTATCATTTATCTTCTCGTCTAACCTCTGCTCCACGCTCTCAACCTGTTCCTCAACTTTCACGGCTGTTGTCGGTGTACAATTGACCACTGCCTCCTCCGGTATCGACTCCCTCGTTCTCGGTTCCGTTGGTTCTGTCGGTTCGAGTTCCATATCCTCTACCTCCGTCTTCGAATCCTTACTAAGTCTAACGGGTTTCTCTAATTTTCTTTTCCTACGTTGTTTGGTATTATCATTGGAATCGTCGTTACTGAACGCAGGTGACACAACCTCGTCCTCCCTATTTGGAGATTTTGATTTTTGCCTCTCCGGTGACATACTCTTAACGCTCGATGTGTCCTTCTCTTCAACGGGCATCACTATAACGGAGCCTATATTTTCTGTACCACCGAGCTTCTTATTTCCACCCTCTAATTTTTCCAATAAAGAGTCCACTCCCTTCTTACCCCTTTTAGGTAAGTTCTTGGGCGACCTAACGCTCGTTTCCTCGTGCTTTTTGTCCCGCTCGGAAGACGATTCCCTTTTAGGACTATCCGTAACGTCCTTCTCCATCTTTGACGTTAGATTGACGATAACGGGTAAAACATTCCTTGGCACTTGTGCAATAACACTCAATGTATCTTTGCTTTTCGTAATTTCCGGTTCCTTCTTATCCGCGACCACACGCTCGATCGTTACACTAGGCGGCAAATTAATAACTTTTTGTGCAAAACCATCGACGCTCATCTCCTTAATCTTATCGTGTATATTGGCGACGCCCTTTAAATTGCTTTCGAAATTTTTCACTGTTATTTTTGGCGTAGTTATTTCTTTCGTCGACAATGACACTGGTTCACCGACAGAATTGGGCGTTGGAACGGACGAACTAATTCCACTGTCCGATGAGGTTTCTCCGTTAAGAGGTATCGGAGGAGAGATTATGTTTCCATTCCGACTACCTTTATCCACATTTCGTGCTGTCAAACTAATGGGAATATCTTGAGGTATACGAGAATAATTTTCTGGGATAATATCTGATGTAGCAGAAAGATCAAGTGTGTTCTGAGAGCCCGGTGAGTTTCTGTATTGATTTTGGTTTTGTCTATTGTCAACTAACATTTGTAAACTAAACAACGGATTGCCAGGAGTATTAGATGGCGTAACAGTTTTCGATGGTACTGTAGGTGTATGCCATGTTGGTGGTGCTTGAGTATGTGCAAGTTGAGGAGTCAATTGTGGCGTTAAATGAGATGCTCTTGATATAGATGGGTGAGTATAAAAGCCAGCTGGATTCAAAGCGGCACCAGGTAATCCTGATGGGTGAATATTTAAGCCTACAATATACATATAAACACATTGTGAAAGGTCCAATATGTTAGAAAATTCGATAAAAAAATATTACAGTTACCATAAAAAATGTTACCTTGACCCTGTGTCATTGTCAGATGATTCCAAACCGTTTGAGGTGGAGGAGTGCCAACCGGTGGTCGGCTGTGACCCGGATATTGTCCAGACATTGCACCTCCTTCCCAATTTCCCAGAGTGATCTTAGAAGCGGCAGTTATAGGATCTATACTCTCGGCCTTATCTAATAACTCCTCCGTGCTATACTCTTCTTTGATATTACCGTATCTGTCATTCAAGTTCGTTCCTCTTCCCCTTTTTTCATGTGAAAGCATAAATGTTCTTCCCTTAAAATATTTGTCTAAGAAGACCTTACTTTCTTGTTTTAAATTTATATCCAAAGCAGATTTACTATTCAACTTAATATCCGTGGATATGTTCTCTTGGGCTACATTAGGTTGCGTTGTATCACATTTAAATTTACATGATAAATTATTCAAGTTCAAGAGTTTCAATAAATCATCATTCAATTCTTTGTACTTCGCTGCAAAAGAATCGTTTGCGTTGCAGAAAAAATCTGTTTGTGTTATAATGGGATAACTTGTCTGTACCGTTCTCTTATCACCAGCAGCAGGTAAATCTAAATAAGGATACCTTTCCTTTATTTTGGCGTCTTTATCACTATTGTAGACACTCCTTGTAGCATTTACCGACAAATCAAGAGGTTTGTTAACTTCTTTAACGGAATTGGATGAGAAATGATTAGAACTTTTGTAAGATGCAGGTACATGCACAGAAGTTGGGCACAGTTTAGTGTTATCAGCTGACTGCGAATATTTGGATAAATAATTGGAATAATCAATGTTTGCGTTAAAAGCTAATTTTTGTGCCTCTGACAAACTTCTGTATTGATCTTGCCAAAAACTACATTCGAGGTCACTCTTCTTCTTGACATTTATTAAATTATCTTTTTCTTTTTTCTTTTCCCCCTTCCAGGGGATTTCTTGTTTGCCCCCGTGGCCTTGAATAGTGTCTACCAAGGAATTTGATATCGTAAAATCACCTGTCCTCGACGCGTTTAGCTTTTCCGAATCCAGCACTGTGCTGTAAGATTTAGTCTTTGATAAATCTTTAAACCTGTTAATATGTTGTTTAGTCGCGTTGTCTATATCTAATTTATTTTCTTTCTTGCAACTCAGGTTGCATGTATCTTGCACGTCACAACGTGCTACGAGTTCTTGTTCATAATTCCATGGTAAGTAATTATATGACAGCGCCCAATTTGGCGCAACTTGGGGTATGTAAGATCCTGTAAATGAATATCTATTATTAGAATCTTTGATCTAAGAATAAATTATATAAAAACTATCAAATACACAGACTAATGAAGAAAACAGTTTTACCATTGCTGGTTAATTCAGAATTAACAGAATGGGTCACACCATAATGTAGCCTGGGAATATTCACAGCTTGTTTGCTTAAATCCTCTATGATTTGCAAATAAAGTTGATCGTCTGGCAACTTTCTATTCCTCCACAATATTGATTCTTCCTTCGAGTTAATACGCTTGTATATATCCGTGGTTTCTGTAATAACATCCAAAAAGGAAAAAAAATATATCAAACGTTTGCATGAAAATAGATTACGATTACCTAGATCTAATTTTAAGACGATCAATTCAATCGAAAGAACTTTTCTCGTATGGAATAACCGAAGGAGGATCTCTTACGCAGGGTCACAGTCAAAATTTCCATTAGACATTTGCGATTAAAACGTTCAATCAAAGATTGTCAAATGTAACAAGCAAACATTGTTAGAAAATATTGAACCAGATTTCGGTGTTGTGCGGTGGACAGACGCATCAATTATTACGTTTGAAAATGTACTGTTACTCTAGCTGGACGCATACAATCGTATACTTCCAAAAAGGAAGAGTAAAACGATTGAATGCTTCGACGTCGATTAAAACATTCCATATAATTCTCGAAAAGATTTAACGCCAAATCAAATACGTTTCACCATTTGACAATAGTATCTATCCCTTCCCTATCCATTATCTTACTTTCTTCACTTTTCATCACCAACCCTAATCGCACTAAATGGAGACGGAACGGAACATATTTCTTGGATGACACAACTACGATATCTCATCTATTCCATTCGTGTTTTTTTTTTTTTAAACCAAACAAATCGAGGTATAGCGCGTGCGACTTGCAACGTGTAACATCGAGGGAGTAGGATCCGAAATCGTTGTGATATTTAGTGGTTACGGTACACCCGCATATTTTCTTCGTTCCAGAAATGAAGAGGACGCGATCGGTCGAACACACGGATTCGCGTGACGATGATGGACCGCCGAGAGATTTAAAGGAAGAAAAAATCGGAATAGCACGTAGAAAGGAGGAAGGGGGGTGGTAGAGGCAGCAGGGAGAAAGAGAAGGAGGAGAAGAAGAAGGATGAGGAGGAAGGGAAGGGAAGGGAAGGAAGGAAGGAAGGAAGGGAAAAATAAATGTCCATTAGGAAGGCCAAGAAAACGACACGTTTGGTTTTTCACGGGGAATAATTTTCCCGTCGTCGATACGACGATACGAGAGAGAGAGAGAGAGAGAGAGAGAGAGAGAGAAAGAAAGAGACAGAAAGAGAGAGAGAGAAGAGAGAGAGAAAAAAAAAGGCAGGAAAAGGAAAACGTACGGCACTGTGCGTCGAACGTTACTCTCTCACGAGAGAACGACGCGCGTCTCGATCATTTTTTTCAAGCGTATTATAGACGACGGAATTCGGTGGGGTTTTTTTTCCTTCTCTCTCTCTTTCTCTCTCTCTCTCTCTCTCTCTTTCTCTTTCTCTCTCTCTCTCTCCTTTTTTTGTCTTTTTTCTTTTCGCCAATTTCGTAGGGACACGCAACGACATATGTAGGGTGCGTGTATGTACAATATACGTATACGTATGCGTATACGTGTGTGTACGCCGCGTCCCCCGTGTGTTAGAAGAGAGAGATGTGTGTGCGCGCGAGCGGAGGAATATGCGTACCACCGTTGATCGAGGCACGCACGACGCACGTAGAAGTAGCAGTAGTAGCAGTAGCAGCAGCAGCAGCAGCAGCAGCAGCAACAGCAGCAGCAGCAACAGCAGCAGCAGCAGCAGTAGCACACACGCGTGTACAACCGCGTATACTATACACGCTCGTTCTTTCTTTCTCTCTCTCTTTTTCTCGCATTCGCACTCTCTCTCTCTCTCTCTCTCTAGATCTAACTCTCTTTCTCTAACTGTCGTACACACGATATAGATGCATACGTATACGGAGGCGCGCGGTACAACGTTTAGCGGCAGCAGTGACGGTGGCGGCGACGACAACGAAGACGACAACGAAGACGAAGACGACGACGACGACGACGACGAAGACGACGAAGACGAAGACGTCGGTAGAAATGACGACGACAATGACGACAATGACGACAACGACGACGACACAGGGAATCTCAAAGAGAGGCAGAGTCACACACATACACTCACTCACACACTCAACTCACTCACTCACTCGCGGCGCACTCACGCCCGACTGTGGAACGCGAAAAGAAGAGAGAGAGAGAGAGAGAGAGAGAGAGAGAGAGAGAGAGAGAGAGAGAGAGAGAGAGAGAGAGACACTGGCCGCGATTATTTCTTTTAACTATTTCCCTTTGGTTTCGTCCCCTCCTTATTCCATTGGATATCATTCTACGTAGCGTACCGTCCTCGTCCAACCGCAAACGTAAAAAGAAAAAAAAAAGAAAAAGAAACTCCTTATAATTATTACGAACGAGAGTAAGGAATTGGCAAGGAACTGTTTCGCTTTGGGCGCGCTTAAGGCCGTCTTGTCGATGGGTAGCGCGTAGAAAGGCGGCAACGAGAACGAGAGAGAGAGAAGGAGGGTGGAGGGGAAAGGGGGTGGGAAAAAGAAGAAGACAAGGCGAGCCAGATAGACGAAGAGCAGACAAGAAGAAGACAGAGAAGAGGAGGAGTACCGCGTGTTCGGACACGCGGAGCAACGTGCGCTCTTAACGATACGCGCTCTAACCACCTACGCGACGACGACGACAACAAATACTCGTTGAACACGTCTTTCTTGGACACGACATACGACAGATCGGACGACGACGTTGTTGTTGTTGTTTTCGTCGTCGCAGTCGTAGCGCCGTCGTAGTCGTAGTCGTTGTCCTCTTCTTATTTTTCTTCGCAAATGATTCGTAGGAAGGACGAACCCGTTGCATGTTGCAACGTTAAGAGATAGATAGATAGATAGAGAGAGAGAGAAAAGTGTAATAGAGAGAATACGAGGGAAAGATACGGTTAGATAGATGGGTTAGATATATAGTTAGATGGACGGATGGACGGATGGACCATAAGACAGAAACAAGAGGTATAGTAATAGATAGATGGAAAGATATAACGTGAGAAATATATATATATATATATATATAAATATATGTATATATATATGGAACGGTGGGTGGTCTCATGCACGGATTTTCCTTTTTACCGGCATGCGTGCACGCGCCGCACAACACAACGTTGGTTGTACCGTGCATCGTGCACAACTCCGAGAGGGGGAGAAGTGTAGCGATATGGGAGGGGAGGGGAGGGGAGGAGCGCGCAAGCACAACACACCAACACCCCGACGGGACGTACGCGACACGGACATGGGTGCCTTCCTCTCTTTCTTTCGCGTAAATCGATGAGCGCACTCGATTTCACCACTGGGTTTTTCTCGCCTCCGTAGACGACGACGATTCCACGAGGACAACCCATTGCCGTAATTAACGGACGTAATTTTCGGCGCCGATCTATCGTTATCCACGCGTTATACGCACCTTACGCACGGGGCCCTTGCCGGAAGGGGGCTGGCGAATTTACGATTTTCGGCCAAAAAATCGTCGGGGCATCAACCAAAGCAGAATTTCAACAATGGTGGCCGCTAGAGAGCGAACCATACGCAAACCGTCGACACCTAGCGGCGGCGACGCGAATCAAACGAAACGTCTCTTTCCCTCGCTTCCTTTCGTACGTTCTACCACATATATATTTCTATATATATGCGTGTCGTTCGTATATATTTATATATATATATATGTATGTATGTTGTATGATGTATGTATGTGCGTGCGTACCGTGCGAGTACGTACTTTTTTCTTTTTCTCTTTTTTTTTCATTCGCGATCATCCTGCGAATCGAAAAACGCGACTTTTCGCGTACATATGTGTTATATATATATATATATATATATATATATATATATGTGTATATATATACATACACACGTGGGTCTGTAGCTTATATATTTATTTTCTCTGTTCTTTTTTTTGTTTCCTCTTTTAATATTTTCTAACGCAAATCTCTTTTTTAAATATGACGTTCGCTTTTCATCGAGAGAAAAAAATATTCATGTATAATCGTGAATGGGCGATTTTTAAAAGCCGAACGATCGTGCGTAACGTCCACCGAATGACGCGATTTTTTTTCCTTTTTTTTTTTTAAATTACGCAACTTCGACGAGACGAACTCGGCGATATATATATATATGTATATATATGTTCGCAGGATTTTTCTTCTTCTTTTCTTTTTTTTGAACGACGAACAAATTTTCCCGCGGAAAATCTCGGTCGCTCATTTGAGATATGTCGTCGTTGAGCTCGAACTAACGAAGAAAAATCGCTCTCATTGCGATCGAGAAAGTCGCCCTCCCTCATGCGATTGTCGAACTATGTATACTATAGTTATTCGAATCAAGGGAATATGTCTGTGCCAATCAACATTTTCTTACGAATTCTTACCGATCCAACGGAGATACATATAGCATGACCGATGTCTCGCAATGATGATTGGTCGTTTCTTGGTATTACGAAAATTTATCGTGCGAACGTGTCTTAACGTTAAATACAATTTTTCATTTTATGTTTCATTGTATGTACGTTAAATTACATTTGTATATATATATATATATACATGTATACATATATACATATATATACATAGCGATCATATTATATTCGAAACATATGATCATTAATACAAATCGAATGGACAATTTTGTATTGTTTGTTTATTTGTTTGTCTCTCTTTCTCTCTTTCTTTCTTTCTTTTTAAAAATTATTTCTAAATATCTGATATGGCAGTGGGTATATGAAAGAAACCTAAATGAACACATTTGATACAACGATATTTCTTTCAACAAATAAAGCATTCAACGTTAAAACAATTGTTCCACATATCGATCCACGTCGAGATAATTATATCGTAAATTTAATCGAATCTTCTTATACGATTGAAAACGTCAATTTTCGATATTGAAAATGATACGTGCGTCTACTACGAAATATATTTACCAACTTCCGGCATATGTTATTACTTAACGAACCGCGACATATCGTTTATTATTGTACCCGGCATTTTTTCAAGATAGATCAATGATTTTGGACATGCTATACATATTTGTATTAATATTCAATTTTCTCTATTATCTATGACGCAGTTAGCCTTAATGTTTCTACGTTTGTTACGTGCCGCGTGTTATGCACTATGATGCTTGTTACGTACATATATAAGTATATATATATATATATATATATATATTCACAAACGATGTGAATTTGGTTACGAACGATTACGAAATTTGAATGTAAAGGATTCTACGCATTAAAACGCGGGAAGGAAGTTAAACATCATTTTCCTTCTCGAATCTTCTTTAAGAAAAAACGATACTCGATATCGTATAATCGATAGTTTCGAAAATGAAACTCGTTATTTTTTTATATTACCACGTTTTGGGTTATATTTTCTTTCTCTCTTTCTCTTTCTCATTCTTCGTGTGTGCGTATGCAGTCTTTTAGAGATACGAAATGTCAGTTTTCTTGTCGGTAGAAGAGAAAATTCTGTTTCGTTAAGAAATACAAATGCGCGCGCGCGATTTACGAATCGTACGAAATAGAATCAGTTTTATCGGGAATGCAACTTTTTCTATCTTTTAAATGATTCTTCCGATTATTTTTATTCTCGTAATATATACTGTGTATGTGGGCCACACACACACACACACACACATATATTTACTTCTTTTGTAAGTACACCGATCGACAAAGAGAGGAGGAGCATAGCAATGACGCAACCCGGCAAACCATACTGCACTCGTGAACGCATCGAAAATTCTACGGCAGAACCTCATTAGAATGTCCCACACACATATTACGATCGGAACGTACGAACGTTGTGTGCGTTGGTAATGTGTACGTACGTATGTACGTATATACGTGTACGTACAATACAGTTCCCCCTCGTAACGTTTGTTTTGCGTCAATAGGAAAATGGCGTTAGTTCGTGTCGTCTGCTCCTTTTGACAGTTTACGATACATTTTACTTGTACCACATTATTTTCGTTTAGAAAAAATTTTCTTTCCGTCTATTTTACCTCGTATTATTGTCATAGCTCATCCCGAATAACGTTAACATTAATTTCAATTGTATGAAAAATTCGTAACGTCCTTCTATTTGTCGTTTTATAATAAGATAATCAAATATACGGGAGAATACGGTTTTCTTTTTCCTTCCTTTGTTCAATAGTATTTCACAGAGAGTACCCACCGTCGTCTGCTAGTCTAGGAAAGAGCGCAGAATCCGGTAATCAGTCGAGTGACAAATGGATATGGCGTACGGGTGTGGATATTGTATCGTCATGGGGTCTATATTATTCGTGAAACATTAATGAAAATGAACGTCAGTAGTATTATTTGCTAATAACATGAACCGAGGAGGGCTTTACCTTGTGATATATTCTCGATGATGGAGGCAGAGGTTAGAGTATGATGACGTCCTTCAAGTATTTTCTACTATAGATTGCAAATTGTTATGAATTTCGTATGCAACACGAATGACGTGCGATCTATTGCCAATGTGCAAACGATAGTCAACGTGTGAATTTCGTAATAATATATAAGGGAACTATATACTTAGTTCAATTGAGTCAATGTTTCATTCAAATTGTCATGTTATGCAAGTATAGATGCAATTTATTACACAAGTAAATATCAAAGTCCATAAGAATGGTTCCTTAATGGTTACATTAAAAACATTATTAATATAGACTGTTTTGAAATATTCTATCAAAGAGAATCGGAATAACCTATGAATGTTTAAGACTTGATAGTTATAATAATATTAATCTCTAGTCAGAAAACAGTCTAAGATAAAAAGCTGTATATCGATGTTGAAAATATGTGATAGATCCTCGACATAATTGTTTGGTACCAGTTCAATCTATGATATAATAGTGTTTCGTGTAAGTAGACAAATTATGAATATATGACTGTATCCGGTTTGTCTATGAGATATATTACGTACATGTGTGCGTGTATATATATATATACACATATATATGCATATATGCGATTGATACAATAAAATCAAGTATCTTTGGAATACTTAAATAAAAGGAGGAGTATAATAAAGACATAAATATAGCCAAAAGAACTGAGTTTACAAATACATGAATTCCAAATGACTTTATAAATATCTAGGCTGTTTTTAGAAACCACCTTGCAGTACATGGTAATATAGGTACATAATTTTTCATCAGAAACCTATTTGTATATATGATGTTTCTATTGAAATATAACAATACCATTATTATATTAATGATGGATTAATAACTTATTAAATCACTGCATTAGCTAATAATATTATGGAGCAGTGTAGAGGAAACGATACCTCTAGCATATCAAATGCGACAAAGGCAGATATATCACCAAAATCAAAACAAAAGAAAAAATCTCTATGTCAGATGCTTATGAATAAGAAGACTAGAGTTGGGTGTTTGGAAACGTCTTATAAAGACGGGGATTCTAATAAGAATTCTAAAGCTGACAACTCGCAACACGAATCTCATACCAGCACGAAATTATCTTTGTGTTGTGCGATGACTGAACGGAGTAGAACTCCACCTCAAAGTTTAACCGCCAGTAGATTGTCTCCGACAACTTTAAGCAGGACATCTGTGAAGTCTGAAGTAGCTTCCATTAATGGTAAATGTCAAACAGATGCATTAGTTGAAAAACAAGAAGTTTATATGACATATGATGATCAAGAAGCTCACGAGAGTAATATAAATAAAAAAGTTATAATGCGAGAGAAGGAGCAGCGCAAGAGTACTTACACAGAAGGTAAGGCACAGAAAAAAAATTACTTTTATGGTAGAACAAATATTAGCTGTTGTCTTTCTAATTTTTATTTTGGGTTATTTGCATATATACAGTGTAATAATTTTATATATATATATATATATATACTCTTAGCAAGAGAAACCATTTTGCTTTATCTATAACAGGATTGCATGAAATTGGTTGATATTTTATTAACACATTATATTTAAGAATATTTAGTATACAATTTATCAATGATATTTTTATTTGTAACAATATGCATCAAAAATTGTTTACATGTGATGAGAATTATTCTTTTAATACCGATTATGTCATTTGATAAATGAAAATATGACCTTCCATATCCCCACCAAAAAACTACATTCTAAGATACTCAATAGTGAATAAAGAGGTAGAAGTGTGTCAGTGTGAAGTTCTATCATAGTATGAATAAAAGTGGACTGGTCAGTTGATGCCCAATCTTGAAAACAGGCAAATGTAATGAGTACTGATAAGCTTGAGTGTTAATAGTGTCGTTTAAAAATGCCATCGAGAAAAAAAAGAAAGAATTCATTTCTTAATAAATTATCTAAAGTATTTAGGAAGAAAAAAACTTATGTATCAGAAAGGCAGACAGGTCACTCTTCTGAAGAAATTACTGAACAAAAACCGGAATCTCAACAATCAATAAAACATATTGCTTATTCTAATGAACAAATAAATATAAATGTAGAACAAGATATTGATCTTCCTGTAATGCATAGTTTTTCAAGTAAACATATTAAAGATGAATGTAGTGGCACATCAGATCATTTTAAAACTTCTTCTGTGAGTTTATCTGGTGAAAGTAAAAATTTCAGTACTTTGGGAAAACAAGATGGGGTTATGTATTCTGGCTCAGATAGATATATACATATAAAAACTGCCTTTCTGAAACAAGATAATAGATTAAGCGGACTTTACCAAATGCAGCAATCTATTGGATCTGAAAATAAAATTCAGTCGATTGATAAAAATAAGATAAAAGTCACAAACTCGTTAACTAAAAAAATTATACATAAACCAGAATTGAAGAATGATAATGTTAATGAATCAATTGCAACGCACACATTTTTAATAAAAGAACTTAAATCAACTACCCAAGAGAGTAGTGAAGATAGTGACTTCTCTGCAGAGTCTACAGAAGATGATATTGAGGAATCTTCAGAAGATGAAAATATACAAATAATCAATGCTGAAAGGGATCAAAAATATATAAAGGATGACTATTTTACAAAGGGGAAGTATATTACTTATTTCTTCCTGGAAATGGAAAGGCAATTCTACAATCCTTCAGAAGTTTACAGTATGGTTACTTACCATGATACTAACAGTTGTGAAAATCCAGAACACAAAGGTATAAACTAACAAATGAAATCTATGCGCTGCTTGAAATTTAATTATTGCGCTTTTTCTAGCAATTTTCATTTTAATATTATGAAAGTGCCAAATTGTCCCCAGTATTTAATATATTATAGCGGAAAGCGATGTTATTTATCAGGCTGTAAGTTTAGTGTAAGTTTATAAAATACAAAGATTACAAAAACATAGAGTACAATAATATGGCACCATTAAAATCTATAATTTCTATGTCCTTCACAATTATCATGCTTATATTTCTTTACCTGTTGCCGTATTAATAGAAATTACCCTTGGCATATGTATAAGTGTACATATAATTTTGCATAATAACTATACTTACAAATATATCCTTTACGTATAAACAAAGCTAGGATGTAGTAATATGATGTAAGTAAAGATATCGGAGAACAGAATTAATATTAACTTTATACAGATTTTAAAATACATGCAAGTGTTAGAAACGTAATAGACTGTAATTGAACCAATTTAACCCTATTAGTGTGGAATTCTGTAATAACATTATCTATATAATTTCTATGTGCAGATGTATTTTACAAACTCATATTTAAAATCGTATGTGTAATATTTCTATGTTCCAGATGAAAATTCTTCTTCTGGATCAATGTCACCAATCTCTATGCAGTTAAGACAAAGATTACTTCACAGAAGATCTGCCGATAATCTAGTAATAAATTCTCCGACAAATTCTATGCGACATTCTAGTCCAGAATCTGCGAAAAGTGTACCTATTCAACTTAAACCTCGCTCTACATCACACGATGCCTTGTCAAAGAAAAAAGATCGTAAGCAGCCGACAGCAACTGGAGAATCTACAGATAGTTTGGCAAAACAGGCATTACTTGCTGCACAAGTATTAAATTTAATTCCTGCACAAAAAGCTAGAGAAAGGTATATAAAGTATGGAAAAAATGTTTTAACTGGAAAAATATATAAATCAATTTTTAAAATTAAGTATTTTATAATTGCTATATCTTTTTTTTTTTTTTTCTTTTTTTTCTTCTTTTTTTTGTAGAAATTTTCTCCACGGGAGAATTGCAGCTAATTCATTGCTTGGTCCGGTGGAACTTGAGAAAGTATTACCAAATCGTGAATTAAAAATTTTTGTTGGAACATGGAATATGAATGGACAATCTCCGCCAAAGGAACTGAATGACTTTATGTTACCTTCAGAAATAGAAACGATCCCTGATATGTTGGCTATAGGAACACAAGAATCATGCTCAGAAAGAAACGAATGGGAAGCTGCTTTGCAGGAAACATTAGGGCCTTCCCATGTTCTATTAACAAGTACAGGTCTTGGAACGCTTCATTTGGCTCTTTTTTTGAGGAGAGATCTTATTTGGTTTTGTTCTGTACCTGAAGATGATAGTTTTTCTACTAGAACCGGAACGGCATTTCGAACTAAAGGAGCTGTCGCCTTGGCTCTAATGTTGTTTGGTACAAGTTTCCTTTTCGTCACGGCGCATTTAACAGCTCATCAGGATAAAGTCAAAGAAAGAGTGAACGATATAAAAAGAATTGTTAGAAATTTGGATCTTCCCAAAGACTTACCTACAAAACATAAAAGCAAAGGTACACAATTTTTAGAAAATTAATTACCATCTTATAACTATTTACACACATACACACGCGCGAGCGCGCACACACACACAAAGCAATATTATCAAATTATTATGTGCTAAAATTTATTATTTTAGATGTTACTCAAAATTTTGATTGCGTTTTTTGGTGCGGAGATTTAAATTTTCGTTTGGCCCAACCGAGAGAGGAAGTAATTCAATGGATTACGGACACATCCTTCCCGCAACAAGTTCCAGTAAATTTACAAAAGGATCAATTAAAAACAATACTTAACGAGGGTGCAGTTTTACGTGGTTTTGAGGAAGCAGCAATCATGTTTCCTCCAACTTACAAATATGATCCAGGAACACAAAACTTTGATTCAAGCAGTAAGCAACGTACTCCCGCATATACGGATAGAATTCTCTTTAAGGGGAAAGGTCATACAAGGGGATATATTAGACGAGTTAGTCATGAAAGTGCTAGTTCGCATAAAGACGGTGCTATAGAATGCTTAATATATGATTCTGTTCCAAGTATTTGCACTTCAGATCACAAGCCTGTATGGGGTGTATTTAAGACAACTATAAGACCTGGCATTGATACGTAAGCGTTTTAAATTATACCATATTTTTACGATTATATCTATGAACGTATATATGTATTTTTTTTTTGTTTTTTTTTTTGTTTTTTTTTTCAGAATACCTCTTGCAGCTGGTTTATTTAATCGTGATATATACATAGAAGGTATTAAAAGACGTGCAGCAGCAATGGACGAGTCTCAAGGAACTTCAAAAGTTTGCTCAATTCAATAATTATGGTACTATTTTACAAAATTGCCTAGTAATTTTAATATTACTAAAAATGTTCGACTCATGAGTCATGGATAAAAGAGGAAAAAAAATAACAAAAGTTACCATGTCACACAGGTGGAAATACAAAATTTCTTATACATTCTTCAGTTTTATATACAAAAATGTTTTGTATCTATATCGATCACTTTTTTAAAAATATAACCAAGAATTGTTTATATAGACGATTATATAGAAATTGCTGTCTAGTAAACGGCGCAAATGAATATTCTAGTCACAAAAAATATTATATAGTATGTTTTTTTTATTGAAATAACAGTGTCACATCTGAATGATTGACATATTTGGTGCTAATAATATGAACATTACAAAATTAGAAGAAATGGCATTTTTTGCCATTCCTTGCCTAATTTATGTTACTGCATAAAAAAAAAAACAAAGAAAAACTATTTTTAAATAATCAGTATATGATTATAAACAGTGTTCAAACGTGATCTTTGGATTAATGAGATTTATAAATTTTCCTCTTAATTATTTGAACGTGTGCATGAGTAATAAATTAATTCTTGAGATTGTGCATCGCAAAAGGTACGATTAGATTATTTTTAATAATATTTGTTAAAGAACGGATTTACATATGACATGGTACATTTGAAAATGAATATTAATTTTTTTCGAGATGCTTAACAATCTTCTTTTCTTTTCTTTTCTTTCTTCGGCTTCTTTGTTTTTAGCTTTGTTACATCTGAAAGCATTTTTTATTACGTCGTTATTTCTACTATGAAGAAGAAAAAAAAAATACTGTAGTATTCAATATAGACTAATATACAGGGTTGATAATATACTTCAGTGCATAGAATTAATTAATAAGTTACAAGATATCAAAGCGGTATATAAAGGCATATTTCAAACAAATTTGAAATTTACATTAAAAAAAATTGTATTTATTCCTGATATGTTACATCACTGTGTTTGATTAAGTATTTGCATAAGTATATAGCACAAAAGATTCTAATAAGGATATAACACAAATCATGTTAATCAAGTTCCGTTATTATTTCCTAGAAGTAAGGAACAGTAAAAATTATAACGTAAAATAACAAGATAAGGTGATAGTTAACGCTTCCATGATGTTTTATAATCTTTCTGCATGGCTGTTCTTACTTCTAGGTACAGTTCTTAAATATTATCTTGCAATATAATTCTTATTTAATATAATTTTTATCCATCATTATAAAAGACAGACATTCAGTTATAAGTTATACAAAGTAATATGCACACTCTATTAACTATATTTTACAGTATTTAGTAGAAAGACTGTGTTTTACAAACAAACTACGTTAAGACAAAGTTAGTCCTATATTAATTTATTACGCGATAATAACTTTCCGATTGTTCCAAAGATATTTTTCAGAGGAGATGCCTTCATAGTAATTTCAAGTTATAAAAGTAATAACGGGGATCTATATGTTTCAATTTATTATTTATTTTAACCCAAAATAGTGTATATATACATATATATATATATATATATATACACACACACATACATATATATACATATATTTATTAACTTAGACATGGTAATTAGTATTTGTTTATAATTATGAAGGCTAGCATGTAGACCTTTGCTATTCACCTTGCTGTTATGAACATTATCATTCGATTGCATCTTAAACATAGAACGACGTAGAAAACTGTCCTGTTTATGTTATCAATAACTAATAATAATAATTGATGGAAAATATGGACCATAGTTAAAAGTCTCAGGGCTTGTAACCGTACCAAAATTTAATAAAGGTTAACTATTATTCCAGATTATTTTAATCTTTATTAAAGCACATCCAAAAACAATTATGATATCGACATAATTTAATATTAACAGTTTTGATCATTACAATTATTCGTAGATCGCGTCACCAACACACACAGACACACACACACACACATACATATATGTATATATTGGTATACACTTAATTCACTCATCGAGTAAAAGAATCGATGAACACCTGACAATAAGAATGTAGTTGTGTTGTAAGATTTTGTTTTTTTTTTTTGACGTAACCTGCAATATTGCAATTCTCGTAAAAGTTTTTAAAAAGTGTATATCACAAAAACTACAAATCTTAATATTACTTTCTCGCCAAAAGTATCTAAAGGACGAACATAGTAAAAAAAGAAAAATAATTAAAATAAATAAAGAAGGAAGTTTGGGCCAACAATAGATCGTGTTTTTGTTTTTGTTGTTGTTGTTCTTAACCGAGTAAATAAAAGCGCTTAGGAACGAAATTTTGGGCGCGTAATCAAGATACGTAAAAAAAAAGAAAAAGAAAAAAAAATTCTTTCGAAGATCGACATCAGAAATATTTACGTAATCGGTAGATAGAGTGATGTTATCTATAAGTTATACATACATATACATATGTAGATATCGCGAGTGAAGAAGTATAAATCCACTTAATCGTGACAACGTAAATCTCTATTAGAATGGAACGATCTTCTACTTTGGCATGGTTACAAATCCTGCGATAAATATCAAAATAATCTCTTAAGATTGGCAGAACAATTCGATAGGATCTTTTTTCTTTTCCTTTTTCTTTCCTATTCTTTTCTTTCTTTTTTTCTTGTATTCCGATTATTTTCCTCGTTTCTTTTTTTTTTGTTTCTTTCTTTCCATGCAATCTCTCCTCCCATCGTGTTTTCATCGTGTCGTTTAATGCGTTATATAATTCAATAAAATTAAACGATATATAAGCGTTCTTTCTTAGCAGTATAATAGCATATATATATATATATATATATATATATATATATATATATACACACACACACATACATATACACATATATACGTTACCATTCTGAAGTGCCTAAATTCACGATGTTTCTTTTTCGAGTTCTATATCTTGATTTGAATGAAAATAAAAAAAAAATAAGAAATGGAAAGAAGAGTAGAAGTCCACTAGAAATCCAAATAGGGAAACAGAAAGAAAAAATAAAAGTAGTACAATTCTTTTTTATAACTTAACATATCTTTTTTCCTACTTATCTCGTGCAGCTTGCCTTAACTATGCCTTATCTGGATATACATATTTGTAGTTATTTATACATTACATACGTATGTAGTGTGTATGTGTATGTGTGTATGATGTACATCTTCGAAAAATATCGTATTTCGTCAATATATTTTATTGATATCCTTTTCAGATCGAGAACGTATACGTGTCTGTTAATATGTATTTCTTAAAATATGCAGTGAATTTTGATAAATTAAAAACAAACAAAAAAAATATATATATATATAATGATTTTGCAAATAAATTTCAATTTTGGTTTGATCGACTTCTAATTTCTGATAAGTACTGCAAAATTTCTTATATATATATATATATATATGTAATGGGTTTATATATGGGTGCGAATAATAACAAAAATTGAGTTTCTCTAAAAACAAAAAAAGAGAAACGACATTAATTGTCAATTATTCACTGTCCTCTTTCTCTCTAGTTTGAATGTACCGTTTTCTTCACGTCTTAACGTCTCTCTTACTTTTCTTTGTTTGCCTCTGTCTTAAATTTAAATGTCCTTCTTTGTCCTTTTCTTTTATATGCAGCAACCTACTTTACCTACATGCCATGAGTGCGTAAGATAGCATTAGAAGAAAATACCCTGTACTTTCTTTATATACACACACGCATACACATCGTGTTTATCGTTTAAAAATTAAGCTTATCTTTATGTATTGTTCACTTCTTTACATGTAACGCGACACAATTTTTTTGATAATCTAATATTTTATATATATATATATATATATATATACACTCTCTATTGTCTTTATTTTTACAATTAATATCTACATTGTACGACACGTTAGAAAATTTATGTATAACACGTAAATTCCTTTTTTATCTTTTATATTAAAAAAAAAAAAAGAAAAGAAAAGCAAAGAAAAGAGAAAGATAACAGATCTGTTAATACGAATGGTATCACTTTTATTTAAAGATTTCTTAATTGAGTGTTTAATAAATATGTAATGTAATAATAATGGAAACATTACCAAAATATCCAACATTTCCATTATTTTCTCATGATCTCTTTGTTTTTAAATACATATAGAGATATGTGTGTGCGTGCGATACACGCATGCATACATGTATGTATGTATGTATGATGTGAGTATATAAGAGCAACAACAAAAGACATGTCTTTCTCACCGAGGAAAAATGAATTTATGTTGTATCCGTTGCTCCTCTTCTTGACGTGCGCGAATGCGTGATTATTATTTACGTATATATATTAATAATATAATGTGTTTGTATGTGGAGCTATTCGAGAAACGTAAAAAAAAAGTAAATAAAAAGATAGGAGTACAGGCAGATTTCCAAAGTATTATCAATTATGTTTCGTTCAGTTCGATTGGAGTATTGACTTACGCCTGATTTATATCATTTTTGTAATTTATATTACCGGGTCGTTTTTTTTGTATAATTATCCTTATACTCTGTGATAAAATTAAAAAGAAAAAAAAGGCAATAAAAAAAGACACGACGCTTAAAGTGCTACTCGTCGTCGAGTCTTTTTACAGTTGTTTTGCTGCCGTTATCGATTAAATTAGAAAGTTCAATCAGATTTGCATGGCATAGAATTAAAATCTAATGGATTCTCTGGGAATCCGGAAAAGAATCTATTTGTGTGCGATAATTTATTTGTATTGTGATTGTGTTCCGATAAGATTTTCTAGTAGTATAAAATAAAAGAATAATATCTGAACGATTCTCGATCGATTTTCTAAGAGTCCAACACTTACGCATTAAGCACGTATATTATTATCGATTCGTTTGATGTTAATAAAAAGCAATGGGGGGGGGATTAATTATTTGGGTTTCGCGCCTTTTCAAGATGAGCAAACAAAAGATGAATGTAACGACGTGGTACGACCAATAGGAAGAGTTTAATGAAGGAACGGGAGGTTAGGTTAAAACATTTAAAAGTTTCGAACGGCTTCTTGTTGGCGGCGGATTTTGTACGTGAAATGAAGATACACGTATTGTCTAAATAGATCATCCATCGTGATATGAGTGAACATAAATAAGGAAGAGAAGAAAAAGAAACAGAGACAAAGGAAAAACTCTCAGCTCGTTAAGAGTGAAAGGAATAAATTTACGTGGAATCCAATGTTTATTTATTTATCGTTACGGCGCTCAGCGTTCGCTTTGACGGTTATACATAAGTAGAGAGTCGCGACAAGTGATTCTGTTGTCGTTTAATTTCCGTTAACGAGATTATATCGTGAGATACTTACACGCGATATGGAACTTTTACCGTACGTATACAACACTTCAAATTTATCAAATTCAATTCTACAAATTTACCCGAAACATGCGATACGACACACAATCTAACCTAAATTTCATTTAGCCGAATCAATGACTTGCCGGGGGGAAAATAATACAATTAATGCGATCTTTTTTTTCTTGTTCTCAAAATGATCATCCCTGTTATACTCGTGCATTCTTTAAATTAGCTTTTACAGAAGTCGTTTAGAATTTTATACCACTTTGTTTTATTCAATATTATAGTTTATTGGCGCATTAGAAACGGACAAATAGGATGATGTATCTTATTCGTGATTCGATTTCTTGTCGTTTATTACATTATGCCGAAATATTGTTTAATGTTGTTAACAACAGACCGACTTCGTCCTTATTTTGGAAAAATATAAGATTACAAACGTTCAAAGACTGGCCTTACCAATCTTCAGAAGTTGCTTGTAATCCGGAACGTATGGCTGCAGCAGGTTTCTTTTCCATAGGAACAAAGGAAGAACCAGACTTAGTGGAATGCTTTATTTGTACTAAACAGCTTGATGGCTGGGAACCTACCGATGATCCATGGTTTGTATTTTACTGGTGTATGCTTTCGTTAATATCATAAGTCTTTTTATTGTCTTAATGAATTCTAGGAAAGAACACGAAAATCATCAACCATCTTGCGCGTTTGTAAAACTACAAAAGCAAGACTTAGACCTGTGGACCATTGCAGAATTATTCAATTTAATAAAAGTATACAATATAAAGGAAATCGTAAGTCTAATGCATTTTCGAATGCAAATTATAGATGGAACGTATTGCGATAGGATATTTCTTATAAATAAGATGCGCGCATAATTGTTTGTTTTTATCTCTTTAAAAAGAATAGATGAATTTTATAGTTATAAATATTCTCATTAAGTAAAGATTTATTTTTTTTTTTTAGGAGTGTGAATTAAAAAACGCCATAACTAAAATAAAAGAAGAAGTAGATAAATTTTCGGTGCAAATACCATTATTGTTTAAAGGTAAGAGAAAAATTAGAAAAGGAGGAAATAAACTTGACAATGATTAAGTATATGATATTTTTTATTTTTAATAAAATTTAAACTATGTATTTTCTTTATAATAAAATCTATTAATGTATATATATATATATATACACATATACATACCACATACATACACGTTTTTTTTTATACTAATTGTATATCTGTAGGAAGTTAATATATCGTGGTCTGTTCTTTATGTATTCACGTGGATCGAAGTAACGTGGAAATATTAACTACTTTAGAGACATAAATTTCAGAAACATCTGAAATTTATGATGTATTGCGTATCGCGCGGTTGTTTCGCCCAAACTTAATCGATATTTTATATTATACATTTACATTTCCATTTCCATGCAATGCGAAAATATCGAGAAAAGTATTTTAATTTGGATATCTTTTAACTGATATTTATTATCTTTGGATAGATATAATTACATACTTACGACATAATCTCGATACATGAATGAAAACGATAGATTACCTCAGCTTTATTTACTTTAATCTTTCGAGTAGTTGTTTGTTACATTACAAAATTTTTCAATTATTTTCTATTACATTTTATTTTCTACCTGAAAGAGAGAGAGAGGGTGGGGAGGAAGAGAGAGACAGTTTATAGTTATCACGAAATGTATGCCTTCCTCTTTACTGTATACATAAAAATTTATATTTAATGGCACATTAACAACACAAGTGAAACTTATCTTGCTTTAGGGTATGCATCGTTGACGAAGCAGCAGTCGGCGAACGTTTTTCTTAGAAAGCTCGTATACGATTATGCATCTTGGTTGAGAGTCCAAACGTTATCCTTTCCCGGACTCTATTCGTACGTTTCTTTGTCGTGTTCGTGTCGCGAATCCAAGCACTTGCATTGGTGCATCTTTAAGGAAAGTTACATTTTATTTTCCATTCTATCCTTCGTTAACTGTGTGTGACAAGCATAAAATTCTTCGTTGAAATCAATTTTGCTTTGTCGGCGAACGCGCCGATTTAGTCATCGATCAAAAATATTTTTATTTCGATCTTTAATTTTCTCCTTTTTTTGCTTTTTCGAACGATCGACTCACAGATACATATATCTTATTACTCCTCATGGACGAATAGTTAATTTTTCGGGCCATTACACAATAATACACACACACTCACACACACACACGCGCGCCCGCGCGATAAAACGATATAATACGGTAATTTTTTATAAGGAACTTCAAAATATGTTTATATTGTCATGTAACGAATACGAAATAAGTAAGGCGTGTTTCGTTTACATTAATCGATTCCCCACCCGTCCTTCTATATAGAAACTAAAATACGTACGTACGTACATACATATGTATGTAAACACACGCGTTAATAATAAATACTTAAGTAAATACTTTCTACGTGCTAAGAGATTAAGGTGCGCGTATAATAAACGATGCTTTGAATTTAGATTGATATTGTACACGAGGACCATCCATGATAAATTTTCTTTCCTTACAACGGCGATTCGTATTAAATGATGTCGAATAGATGTCAAGGATTTATGGTTCGTCGCACCGTAAAAAAAAAAAAAAAAAGAAAAATCGAATTGCGAATTAGGATTCCAAGTAACGATCGTCGAATTCGTTTTAAGCGGGATACGTAGATAGAGAGATCATTTTTGGCAAGTGCCCCGCGATTCACGAATATCGATTAGCGAACGATATAAACGCTGCTGGGAAGATTGGGGAGTCCAAGCAAAATCCAATTTATTGTTGAATCCTTGTCCTCGATTTGTGATGATCAATCGCGGTTGGTCTTAACGAAGTTTAAAATAACGACGTAACGTTTGTATCTATCAAGATATTCGTCCTTGCCTGGTTAGATAGAATTGCTTTCTCTCAATTTCTTTTACTATTTATCGGCATCCATACGATGATGGCGTGAATAATCATAGTGTTACTTAAAGCGAGAAATACGAGACAGGTTGTTGTCTCATAAGAGGATGGAAACGTACGAATGGACTCTGACGAAAGGATTGAAAAATCCGTGGATTCGCGCGTCTCCTTTTGCTTTTCCTTCTCTTTTTTCTTTCTTTCTTTCTTTCTTTCCTCTTCTTCTTCTTCCTCTTTTCTTCGTAATAAGCGAGAGTATAAAGTATAAAGTCAAATAAACGAAACGATAGCGTTCCGTTTAAAGTAGTACATGTACACGTATAAATATGCATGAGTATGGTACTACTGCTGCTACTACCACATACAAGAATCGTACGATTCTAAAAATACGTATAAACATGATAGAGGATTTAAAGTGATCACGATAAATGCGTAAAAGGAAAACGTGTTACATACATACATTTATATGTTTATATATATATATATATATATATATATACATACGTAGTTAATATCTTTCGATTAAAAATCTCGTTGTCAAACAAGAGCGATACGGCACGAATACTTAAAATATTAATATGGAACTGTCGTCGTCGTTGTCGTCTTCGTCGTAGTTGTCGTCGTCGTCGTCGTCGTCGTCTATTAATGAAACCCGTATCTATTGATGTAAAGACTAATGTAATAATTCCCAAGTGAGTATGGCCGCGATTTATTTAAGAAACGTTTTAGCCCCGTACCTATGTTTATCGAGATAAAAACGATAATAAAATGATTGGACGTTATAGCGAGATAATAATAGAAGGCGAACGGGGTATTTGATACGACTATATATTCGTTGAGATATTCGAGCGTTTAGTAAACGTTCTTAACTCCATTTTTCTCTTGACGCAGAAGAAGAAGAAGAAGAGGAAGAAGTTTCCATACGTTGGAGATTATACTCTTTGGATATTCCCCTTATTTCGTATTGTCGAGACGCAATTCAATTTTAATGCGGTGGTGGTGGTGGTGGCGGTGGCGGTGGCGGTGGCGGAGAAGGGAGGGTTGGACAAATCCTCCCGCATTTTGTTTATTTCCTTCTATTTATCATTCCAAATGAATCGTAATACAATCGTTTTGATATATTATCGTTTAATGCGTTTACCGATCATAAACGTATAAACATTTGTGTATGCGCATCTCTGTGTGTGCGTGTGTATATATATGTATATACACACATATATATTTATGCACTTCATTTATGGTTCACGTTTGATTTCATTTATTTAGACATAGAGAGTAATAATAGGCTGTGGATACTCCATATTAATGATTTAGTTATTTCTTTTCCTCATTCCAAAGAATTATGATGCAATCGTATTTATATATTATCGTTTAATACGTTTATCGATCGTAAAAATATAAACACTTATGTAGTACACAAACGTATATCAATGTATAATATTTCTTTCGTGGTTCCACGTTTGATTTTATTCATCGTAGACGGAGTAGTACTCTACTATTTGTATATATATTTTTGTATTTTGTTTATTTCTTTATTTACGTCTCGTACGAATCAATCACAATTGTAATCGTCTTAATATATTATCGTTTAGTAAACTTGTAAAAGTCTGTCGTATATATTTCATTTCAAAACTATGTGTGTGTATATATATATATATATATATATATATATATATATATTCATTCATGGTTCACGTTTGATTTCACTTACTTCAGATACAGAGTCGTAATTTTTCTTTTTATGCCATTCTAGGTATTTAACAGGCTTGTACCATTGCCTGGCGATCAAGAAAAAAAATGGCCAAGAAAGTTGTGGCGCATTGGAAATGAAGTTTCTTGGAAATTGAATTTCGAAAGAATCCACAAGTAACGTCTTTAAACCTTTCGATTTAGAATCTATTTTCTAGAGAATGAGAGAGAAACAGAGAGAGAGAGAGAGAGAGAGAGAGAGAAAGAGAGAATAAAAAGTGGGTGAGAAGAGATCGTGTCGATCGAAACGAAGAAAGAAATATAGAAACTTGGAAGTAAGCATGCGATCGAGGAAGGGAAGCGCGAGGGGTGGTGGTGGGAGGCACTTGTGTGTGTATGTGTGGGCAGGGGAGAGGGGGAGGGAATAAAAGGAAAACGTCTATTCCTATTTTCCGAGGAGAACGTTGAAATATTTGCCTTTATAGATGATAATACCGTAGTATTATCGATCACCTATAATAATCGAAGATAAGGTGCCACTTTGAAATGAACACTTCTGTGATAGTAGCTTGTCCTAAGTAGATAAGGCTAGTAGCTTGTCGAAGTAGAGGAGGCTCGTCAAGTTTGTAAATAATTTTTCTTTTTATACATACAATGTACATACAAATACATACAAATTTTCTTTTTAAACATATATATATATATATATATATATATATATATATATATATACATATTATACATATATATTCTTTTTTAATCTCTTTTTTCTCTTTTATCGATTAAATAGAAAGAAACCGTCTCGATGTTATATGAATTCTTTTATTCATTTTTTCGTTTCTGTCTTCTTTTCTTTTGTTTTTTATTTTTAAGTAATCATTTCGTCGATCCAGCTTCGTTCTTACAATCAAACTTTTTTAATAGGATTTGTGGTGTTACGTGAAATCTCAAATCGATATGTCTTAGGAGATCGATGAAATAATAGATAAAAAAGTTAAGGAAAAGAGATTGGAAGGACGATAATAAATAAAAAAATAAAATAAAATAAAATAATAAAAAACAAAGCAGCAGCATATCGCAAAGTTTCATATTAAAAGGCGTTCGTGCAATCAGTTGGAACGTCGTTAAACTTCGTTTAACTTATTTCCGAAGGAGAAATAAAGAATTTTGTGTGTGTATATATATATTTCTGTCATTGTCTTAGATTTTTTTTCTATCTCTCTCCCAACTCCCCGACTCCTAAGCCCGCGAAATAAATGGAAAGTAATCACTTGCAACACTTCGAACGTCTTATACGTATGTTCTTTACACGTGTTGCTCCAATTCGCAATATATATATATATATATATATATATATATATATATATATATATATATATATATATCTGCATGCATATTTGCATGCGTATGCAAAAGCCAGAAGAAAAAGGAAGAAACAAAAGAACGACCTCGTATTTACAAGTATTATCTCGGATCTAAATAACGTGCATATAAATCAATCAAGCGTAAAGCTTGCAATCCTCTTTTCATCATTTCGATGATTTTTCAATGTTCGATTTTTCAGAAAAAAAATGTATGGATTGAAAGAAAAAAAGAGACGCATATAGTTTGTATCAGTATAGACGGAAGTAAAAGCGATATAAAGGGGGAGAAGGAGTGAGAGAGAGAGAGAGAGAGAGAGAGAGAGAGAGAGAGAGAGAGAGACACACACACACACATATACTCGCGTGAACACTTGTCGTTATCGTTCGATATAATCGTTAATTGAGTTTATTTGCGTTTTTTTTCTCTCTCCCTCTCTTTTTTTTTTATTTTTTATTTTCTGTTATTCTAATCGAAGGTTGCTCTTGGATTTTTTACTTTATCATCACCGAATTGCGTGCAAAATTTTTTATATTTTATCTCTTATTTATCTCTTTCCCGATTTCCAATTCTTTTTTTTTTCTTCTTTTATCCTTTTCATTGGACACAGCGTGTGGGTAAAAAGAAAGAGAGAGAGAGAGAGAGAGAGAGAGAGAGGAGAGGATCGTAGAAATTTTCAAGAAAACAGATCTTCCTCGTGGTTTTACGTAAGGAATGGTCGTCGTTAGGCACACGGAAAACAGATCCACCATATTGTCAATAGAAATATCGAAATTACGTGCGGAGTCGTATAAAATCTCGATAGAACAATATTCGTAGAAATATGGATGGAATTTTAATTTCTATTTCTTTTCCCCCTTTGTTTCTTTTTTTTCTTTTCTTTTACGACAAAGATTCCTTTCGTATAGGTTTCCTCGTATACATACACACGTATACGTAATGTACTTACTCGCAGGTTCGTTAAATTTTATTATACCAAGCACAGTAACACGTATGTGTATATGAATATGCGTATATATATATATATATATATATATATATATATATATATATATATATATACATTGTGTGTATGTATATACATATATACCGGTTCACCTAGATCGATTAACTTCTCGATCCTTTCTTTTACAAATAGTATCTCGTTGCACGGTATTTCACAATATATCTAAGTAGAGAATTGCAATATCATTATGAAGGAAGATTCTTATGATTGAGGAGTAGGATGAAGTTGAAAGGGAGATGGTAGTTGGGGGTAGAAGCGAGGTAGGGAAGGGGGCAAAGGGAGTTTTCGCAGGAAAATAAATAAGATAACGACGAGGAGAGTTTGAAACAATAGACAACCGATATAAAAAAGAAGAGATATTGATATTGTTTACTTTGTTGCACCTACGATAGTTGTGAGGAGTACTTTATGTATGTAACATCGAAAATGTCGAGTAATGTTCGTGTATTAAGAAATACACACACACACGCGCGCGCGCGCGCGCACGTATGCATGTATGTATGTATGTTTAGATCGGGAAGTGCTTTTTTTGCTTGATCATCTCTCTAAGTAGAGAAGCGACACGTGTGAGTGAGTGAATGTGAGCGAGTGAATGAGAGAGAAAGAAAGAGAGTGAGAGAGGGGGGGGGGGGAGAGATTTCACTGAGTCGAAAACATTTCTTCTTTTCATTTTTTGTTCCTTTCTCTCCGTTCTCTCCGTACATACATATATACATACGCACACATACTCGCATACATATCATCGTCATCATCATCATCATCATCGTCGGTCGTAGTTATTATCATCGTCGTCATCGTCATTTTTCCTTTATTCCTTTAACCCTGTAAAATCTTCTTCCTCTTCTTTTTTCTTTCGATTGGTTCCAATCGCTAATCCGATCTCCGATCATCACTCCTACCCACCCGTCCGTTCGTTCTTGGTTTCACCGGTCGTCCAAATCGTTTCAAACTTAGGTGCCGGCTGTGCATGGAGGAGAGTACAGGCTCGCGTTATCGCCTCGCTCGCTCGTGTGTTTCTTTCCTCTCTCTTTCTTCGTTCGCGCGGTTAACGGCCACCATTTATAAAGCGAATTTGTGCTGGATGCCGATTCAGTCGATCGAAAGGCGCGTACGAGGGTCGATCGACCCCAATCCTACGAGTAACCAGCCACCTGTCTAATCATTTCTTCTCGGGATTCTCTTTTTCTTTATTTTTCTTTTTCTCTTTTCTTTCCTTTTCGTTTGTATAATTTTTCTTTTCCTTCTCTCTCTCTCTGTCTTTTCTCTCTCTCTCTCTCTCTCTTTCGTTAAATGAGAATCTTTACTGGCGATTATATACAAAAAAGATATGACTGATTTAAAAGGTTCAAAGAGGATTTCGAATAATTAATTCGTCGTGTCGCGAAGAAAAGTAACAGGGTGGTTGGTGCTCACCACACATACACACACACACATACAAACACACATATATGTGTGTTTTTATATTTATATATGTGTATACATACTTAAATATATATATATTATTTCTTACTCTTCGTAACGTAGAGAAAGAGATAGATCGAATAAAAAGGAAAATCGTCGTCGTCGGTTGACTCGAATCTGGAACGATAATATCAAGATGCTGGCCGCTTGGAAAGTGTGCTGTAAGTTTAATATCAACGAGCTTGTTATTTTTTTTCTTGTTCTTCTTTCTTTTTTTTATTTTTACACGCACGCGCACACGCACACAACGCACAGGTCATCTTTTTTATTCTCTCTTTCTTCTCTCTTTTCTGTCTTCTTTTTTATTATTTTTTGTTATCAAATCTTTCAAGGAAACTGGACATGCTTCGTCGCCGTTGTTTCCTTTCGCATAGTCACGAACCTTTAACTGGGTAATTATAAGATGCAATTGCTATGTACACGTTCGTTAATACACATTAACACGTATATACAGATAATGTACTTTTATATCGTCTTTTCCGTGTTTTTTCTTTTTTGTTTTTGTTTTCTGAACTTTCTCTTCAAAAACTCCAAGTACGCCAATTACAAAAATCGTATTGGTTCAATTTTTGGTTTAAAATATGTTTTTTTACATTCATTCCCTCCTTCTCTCTCTCTCTCTCTCTCTCTGTTTTTCTGTTTGATATTTTTAATTTTATAATGATTGTGTATCGAAAGACACGGTATATATATATATATATGTGTGTGTGTATATATGTGTATATATACAACGCGCGTGTTGAAATTTAATTGGATAAGGAAAAGGTGACCGATACAAGTCGGTAGCATTTGTCATTGATAAAGACAAGGTTCTTTTCTCTCTTTATCGGTAACACTTGGGGTTGATCTAAGAATGTCATAACTTTTCGAGAAATACGATAGTCCAAAGATCTTTGAAGTCACGAAGGACAAGCGATAAGAAATGGATTTTTGCTCCTCTCAATAGTAGTACCGAGAACAAATTTCGAAATTTCTTTATATACGTATACACACACACACATACACATTGATATATATATATATATATATTGTTTTTTTGCCTTTTCTTGTTATTCTTAATCACGGTAGTTTGAATGTCTCTTTCTTTCTCTCTCTAGCTTTCTCTTTAGTTATTTTAATCAAAACTTTTGTATAATCGAGTCAATCGTATGCAAACAATAAAAATCATTTTTCTTCTTTATTTTTTTCTTTTACAAACGACAAGTATCGATATTTATGAACGATGAAAAAACAGAACCTTTAAAATACAAATACATCGATCACACACACACACACACACACACACACACACACATTATTTGTATAAAACATAATTCGACAAAATATTTCTGAAGTGCGTTAACTTCACAAAAATTTAATCGCACAACGAGAAAAATAAACTTAACGATCGTTCATAAAGGATTAATGAAGGAATGGTAATAAAGTGAGGATAATAATTTGAGGGGGGAAAAAAGATCATTTAAAAAGTAATAAAACTGTTTCCTCGTAATACTTGATAATCCAACTGACGTGACAAATTTATTAAAAACGCTTATGAGTGTGTATTGAGGAAAGGTGAAAAAAAATGAAAGAAAAAAAGAAAAAGAAAAATAAATAAAGACGAAACGAAAAATTAATGACGTCGTGTGAAAATTAAACTGTTTGATATGTAAAGACATAAGTATTTATATATATATATATATATATATATACACACACACACACACACACATATGCGTGAAGCCTCGTATATATGCATGCATGTATGTGTATATATATATATATGTAAGTAAACTCACGACTCCTTTGGAATTTTGTGAACGTTCAACAAACGAACGAACGAACGAACGAACGAACGAACGAACGAACGAACGAACGTGACTTCTCGTCTTTGAAAGCTCGCGGCAAGTTTTACGTAAACGATGAAATCGATCAACTCGATTAGCCTGTTCGATAATAATGTACGAAGGCGCAGTTTCCTATAATCGTGTACGATAATTGAAACTGGAGGAATAACGACAAATGGTAAAAGCACACATGTAATCGGGTTAGGTTGAATCTATTAGTGATAATTGTGCCGAGAGAATAAAACATAAGAGATACACACGCGTTAGTGGTATTCGTGTTATTTAAAAAAATGTACAATAATGGTCTTATAAAATTAACTCAAGTCGGTAAAACGATTACGACGATGATATTCTTTTTTTTCTCCTTGTGGTGTTTCTCTCTCTCTCTCTCTCTCTCTCTCTCTCTCTCTCTCTCTCTCTCTCTTTCTTTTTCTTTTACGTAATTGCGATAAAGGAAATTACATTGGTTCGTTTTAATGTGTTATAAAAATACGCTCGTCAAATATTTCATTTATTACATAATATTATAATATAATATTTATCAAACTCGTGATAAATTTTCGACGTCTATCTCATTCCTTCTCGTACGTCGAAAGTTCTTTTTTTCTTGTTTTATAAATTATTACTTTTGATTTATTTATTTTTTTCGTTTTCCTTTCAACCATCGCTCGGTTGTTCTCTTTGTAGAGAAGGGTCCTCTCTCTTTATAACTTTCGTTATCAACGTATAAAGGCGATCGTTAAATTTCTCATTTGTTGTAATATACTCTCATCATTTCGATTGGGAAATAAAGAAAAAAAGATTTGAAGACGAAGGAAAGAAAGAAAAAGAAAAAGAAAACAAAAAAAAGAACAAAGAAGAAGAAGAAGAAGAAGAGAGAAAAAAAACATATCAACCTTGATTTCATTTCTTTTGTCTCTTCGAAATTTTTACGATGTTCTCCTGTAAATTGCCTCTCTTATTATCTGTCCCGCCTCCTCGGTTCTCTTTCATTTTATATTATTTGAAAACAACTTTGTTATTTACTTTCGTTATTTATCCAATGAGAGCCACAAATTTATCATTTATCGATAATAATTCCTTTCGTCTCGATCGGAAAATAAAAGTAAAAATAATAGAAATAAAAAAAAAAAAAAGGAAATCAAAGAAATAGTCGAGAGATAGTTTTCAACCTCGATCTCGTACTTTTGCATCTCTTAAAAATTTTTGTTTCGTCCGAATTATTTATTTTTGCTTCTTTATCTTTTCTCGTATCTTTTTTTTTTATATAAAAAGATGTACTACCCTTTCTCTCTCTCTCTCTCTCTCTCTCTCTCTCTCTCTCTCTTTCTTCCTGCTCGTTTACTATAGTAATCGTTTATTAAAGACGGAAATCGTCGTTCTCTGTGACAGAAGATTACAGGAATTAAGTTTCTCGCGCTCGAATGATTCGTTCTCTTTTCGTTATCTCGTCCCGTCTCGTCTCGTTACTCTATCTATCTATCTCTCTCTCTCTCTCCCTCCCTCCCTCCTTCCCTCTCTTTCTCTCTCTCTCTCTCTCTCTCTCTCTCTCTCTCTCCCTCTCTTTCTAGCGAATCAATTTTTTTCAATTTGTATAGAATTTGTGTACAAACAACGATACGAGTATATTTCGATTTCTCGTGTATATTTTGGAATTCCCTTCTTCGTGTGATAAGATAAAACAATCGTTAATGTATCTTTCCATGTACATAGGTATATATTTATATGAATGTATAAGAAAAGAAGAAGAAGAAGACGAAGAAGACGAAGTAGACGAGAAAGGAAAAGAAAACAAAAATAAAGATATATATATATATATATATATATATATATATATATAATAAATCGTTAAATCCATGTACGTTTATCATCTTTCGGCCCTTTCAATTTTATTATATTAATACATTTAATTCGCACGGGATCGTTTCTGTCTCATAAATCATTGGATGCAATTAATAAAACAAAAAAGGAAAAAAGGAACCAAGATCTCAATAATATTTTACGTCGGACGTTGAAAGAAATTTAATTAGACGGTACGAACAGACCTATCTCGATCGATCTTTTGATCACAATCGATACTCGAAATATATGAGAGGATAATTCGTAGTGATCGATCGATCGATCGATCGCGTCGATCGTTCATCGAAGAGATTCAAAAAAGACGAGAAACTCTCGTTTAATATTTTAACCACTCCACCCCCCCCCCCTCCACGCCCCTCCCGTATGCTATTCCGTCGCGAATGGAAGTTCTCTTTTTCGTTTCTATCCCCCAATAATTGTCGTTTAAACAAATACATATCTATTATTTCGCTCCGGCGAATTACAATGAATTATAATGATTGACTTGGGCGATGTTATTATTTCGCATTAAGAGGAAACGCTTTATCATAATCTGCATATGTCTGTTGGTTACTTCGCTTAATTAATTGACTCGTAATTTAACTATCACGTGCGAACGTGATTTTATGCGAATTTGTAATACACGATAAAAGGAGAGAGAGAGAGAGAGAGAGAGAGAGAGAGAGAGAGAGAGAGAGAGAGGGAGAGAGAGAATGAGGAAGAAGTTGGAGGAAAAAAACATAACGGAAAAAATATAACCGAAAAAAAAATATATATATAAATTAAGATTGCATGAGAATAAGATAATAAGAGTGACGTATCGTCGATGGGTATCTACTTCTAATTAAAACTAGAAAGAGACAGAGAATTATTGAAACGCGGATAGACGGAGACAGGGAGAGAGATAGAGAGATAGAAGAGATAGAGAGAGAGAGAGAGAGAGAGAGAGAGAGAGAGAAATATGTGTCATTCGAATGAACGAATAGACGTCGTTCGATCATCAATGGAAAATGGAAAATGCTCTAGAAACCTTCCTCATTGCGTTTAATTTCTTTCATTTCCTAATCGAGAGGAACTATCAAAGTGGAGCGTAGAAAATAAGCGATTTCTAAACGTGCAACTCGCAACAGAACGATTCACACACACACACGCGCGCGCGTGTACACCCAACGATTTCCTCCTCTCGAGCGTGTAAAAAGAGAACCGACTGGGACAACTACGACTACGACTATAAGACTATACGACTATACGAGTATACGAGTATACGACTTTGGTTAAAATTTCCTAACAAATTTTTACGACTTTACAATTCGTTACGTTCCACATATGTAAACAAAAATCTATATATATATATATATATATAATGTATACGTCCAACATACGTAAGTACATAGACCTATGATATCCATACAATCGTCATTCATAAGGAGGAACTCTTTGAAATATCTATACATTATACATAGAGAGAGAGAGAGAGAGAGAGAGAGAGAGAGAGAGAGAGAGAGAGAGAGAGAGAGAATCAGAGAGACCTTGATAATATGTATGCGTCCATGAAAACGACAAGCACCCACTAATTTGCTATGTCGCGAAAGAGAAACGAATCGTTTAAATCGTTAGCAATAGTTTTAATATTATCATAGTAATCATAATTCAAGAAACGTAATGATACTCACTTACATAATCGTTTCATATTAAATTTATTACGCCTGCATTTACGTCTGCCTTGCTCAATTATGTTTTGACAGGAATCTTTTCTATCTATTTCTCTCTCTCTCTCTCTCTCTCTCTCTCTCTCTCTCGTTCTCTTTCCATCTTTATGTTTCTATGCCTCTTGTGAAGAATGAACGATGTCCTGCATACCGTGATCGTCGAGCATCGTACGAGATGCCTGCCTTTCCACTTGAGAATAAGAGAGAGAGAGAGAGAGAGAGAGAGAGAGAGAGAGAGAGAGAGAGGGAAATTGTCGATGTTAAAAAAAGCGTTTACCTGTCTGAACTTTTCGAATTCCACGTCGATTTGTTTCGTTCTTTTATTTCCTCTTTCTTTTTTTTTCACCCTCTCTCCCTCCCTCATCCCCTTTTCTTTCTTCTTCCATTTTTTTTTTCTGTTCCTTTCAAAGGATGGAAGTCAAACGTTATAATGCGACTGGCTGCTAATGCATATATCTTCTCTCTCACTCCATCTCCCTCCCTCTCTCTCGGTCTATCTTTATATTTGCAATATTTTTTTCTTCTTCTTCTTCTTTCCACTTCTTTTTTGTATTTCTTCGTTAGCTCGTTAACAAAATTCCTCGCAATTTACCTCATCCGTATTATCGTCGGGTAACGTTTGATCATGATCATTGTATGTATGTATGTATGTATGTATGTATGTATGTATGTATGTATGTATGTATGTATGTATGTATGTATGTATGTCCTTACGAACGTCGTCTTGTCCAGTTATAAACTGGAAAATGATACACACACACACACACACACACACTTTATCTTACGAGATCGATTATACAAAATGTATCACGGTACAATTATTAGTCAATCGTTTAGTACCTTCGGACATTGGTTTTTGATCGATTATAGAAATGCATTGAACGAGGGTACCGGAGCGTCATTCGTTAGAAACGATTAAGACGATTCGTATACGTTAGATTATATTACGCGAAGTATTTATTTCGGAATGTAGGAGTGTCATGGTGAGCGTCCGATATCTTGTAAAGAGAGAGAGGGGAGGGGAGGGAGAGGGGACGTGTTAATCTAAAGAAAATTTTTGATCGGGGAGAAAGTTTGAAAGAAAAAAAAAAGGAACTAGAAAAATAAATGATAAAAGACGGATTCGCTGCCCGATCCGAGAGGGATATTGTCGTTCGATAAAAATTGAGAACCACTGTTCCAACGGATAGAATTCTTGGTCGGTCAGAGAATGGGATTGTTCGTTCTTTTTTATTTTTTTTTTTTGTTTTCTCTTTTTTTTTAAATCAATAATAACTATATATACTCCGGAGAGTTAACAACGGAAGGTCAAATTTTATAAAAAAACGCTCGATTCTCGATCCCTTTCTCCTTATTAGAATCTATCGATAATTTCTCCCTCTCTCTCTCTCTCTCTCTCTCCCGCGCGCGCGCGACCATTCTATTCTGATAAAGTCTAACGTAAGATCCAACGATTGCTAATTGCAATTCTCCTGGCGCAGAGTTTACCTCGACCTCGACTGCGACCCTCGTTCTCGAGTTCCTGCTTTCCTTTCGACGTAACGATCGACTTTGTCGCGAGGAGCACGTAAATGTATGGCGTACAAGAGACCTTCTGTCGATCTCCTCTCTCTCTATATATATTTTTTTTTCTCTTCTTTTTCTCTCTTCTCTCTCTCTCTCTCTCTCTCTCTCTCTGTCTCTCTCTTAGATCGTGCTTTTGACTTGACCGGAAGTTTATCGATCGTGATCGACATGCCATCGTCGTATCAGGGTAGACGTACCTCACAAGGGTCATGTCCTTCGAATTTTGATGCCTCTCTTGGTACCCCAATGATGTGACCTCCTCGGCTTTCAATATTCTATGTTTCACGATGTGAATCATTGTTTCTCTCTCTCTCTCTCTCTCTCTCTCTCTCTCTCTCTCTCTCTCTCTCTCTCTATTTAGCTGTCGTTATTCTTAATAACAGAGTACCCGGAATGAATCTCCAATAATTGCATACCAATATATATCTGCACTCTCGCATATACAAATAACAATTGTTAATCTCGATTAATTCCGTACGACGAAATTGTTCACTTTAAAACGTTATTAGAAATCTTTGTTGTTCTGTTTAAACGCTCCAATTGGTATAATAAGGAAGACGGAAATAAATTTTCAAATAGATGTCGAGGATTTTTGCGATCTACTACTACCGTGTGTACCTCTTATATCATGGTCGATCATTCCGCAAAAGAAAAAGGAAAAGAAAAAAGAAAAAAGAAAAGAAGAGGAAGTAAAAAGAGCGGAGAAAGAAGAATCAATGTGTGTGTGTAAAATATAAAAATTAAAAAATGAAAAGATCTTAGCGAAGCCTCGATCATCGGATATATCTTATTCGTATACAATATGCAACGTAATGTGCGTATGCAATCTACGTTCGCGTTGCGTTAACCAAAACGATAGAAGTCAACGGTGAATGCAATCGTTTGGAATTCTATGATCGAACGGTTGAGGTCTCTGGCGAGATACGTAGAATTCAAGTCCATTGGATCGTACGATAATCCGATTCTAAACACACGGCTAACGTTTTGTTCGCCGGTTTTTGTTTTAGGTGCGGGAGTACCGCAACGTCTGGTATTCGCCGTGATGGGCTTTTTTGCGATCTTCAATGCCTACGTCATGAGAGTATGCCTGTCGATCGCCTTGACGCAAATGGTCATACCTAGTAATAAAACGGCGAGCGCAGCCTCGCTCGACAATACGTGTCCTGTTTTTCCAGAGGATCATCATAATACAGTCGAGCATAAACAATCTGGCACTTACAATTGGACCGTAGGACAACAGGTGAGGGTAACAGGCGATTGAACCGATCGAGAACGTTACAACGATCGATAACGTTTTTCCTTTCAACTTTATATCACACGAATGCTAATTCGAAATAATTATATGTAATATTCTAATGTTCCGTATGCGGGATATTAGTGTTATTTGTAATTACGACCCATACGTTTAGATCGAATCTTATTCATTTACATTTAACTCTTTCTCTCTTTCTATTCTCTCTCCCTCTCTCTTTCTCTATTTATTTTTTTAAGACAGGCACGAGTACCGATACATCTTGTTTTTTTTTTTTTTCTTCCTTTTTTCTCTCTTCGTATCTCCTATTTTCTTTCTCTCGCTATTTCAGAGCACGATATTGTCCTCGTTCTATTGGGGATACATATTGACTCATCTGCCAGGTGGTCTGTTGGCCGAAAGATTCGGCGGAAAGTATTCGCTAGGTTTGGGAATTCTTTCGACCGCTGTGACGACACTTTTGACACCGGTCGCAGTTCAATGGGGCGGAGCCACTGCACTTATCGTTCTACGTTTCCTGATGGGTTTAGGCGAGGGTACGACGTTTCCCGCATTGAACTCGATGTTAGCGCAATGGACGCCACCGGAGGAGAGATCGAAACTTGGCTCTTTGGTATTCGCCGGTGCATTGCTAGGGACGGTTTTCGGTACATCTGTGTCCGGTATTATCCTTCAAGATTCGCCGATCGGTTGGGCCGCGGTTTTCTATGTCTTCGGTGCGGTAGGCGTATTATGGTTCGTTATGTGGATCATACTGTGTTACAACAATCCGGACGAGCACCCGTTCATCTCCGAGCGCGAATTGAAATATTTGCACGACCGAATGAGCGCCCATACGCATAAGAAACCCCCGTTGGTACCGTGGCGACATATGTTCACGTCGGTCCCCTTTTGGGCATTGATAGCGGCACAGGTTGGTCACGATTGGGGCTTCTTCACTATGGTAACCGATCTTCCAACTTACATGAACAACGTCATGAAGTTCTCGATCAAGAACAACGGATATTTGTCCTCCCTTCCGTATCTCTGCATGTGGATTTCCAGTTTGTTATCCTCCTGGTTGGCCGACAAGATGATAACGAGCGGATTCATGTCGCGGACGAACGTACGAAAACTCGGTACAACGATAGCCTCGATCGGCCCTGGTGCTTTCTTGGTCGGGGCATCCTACGCCGAATGTGACAGGACCATTGTCGTTGTTATGTTCACCATCGGAATGACACTGATGGGTACGTTTTTAATTATTTATTTATTTATTTCTGCAAGCTGGCTGGAAGGAGATGGGAGTGGGGTGGACGATGGCAAAAAGAAAAAAAGAGAAATGAACAAATCGAAATATTCCCTTTTCAACAGGTACTTTCTATCCCGGAATGAAGGTAAACGGACTCGATCTAAGTCCTAATTATTCCGGCTCGCTGATGGCCGTGGTAAATGGGATAGGCGCTTTAAGTGGCATACTTACGCCTTACATCGTCAGGGCACTTACGCCGAATGAACTGATGACAGAATGGAGGCTCGTATTTTGGGTCGTCTTCGCCGTTTTCGTTGTCACCAATTTAATTTTCGTACTATACGCGAGCGGTGAGGTTCAATATTGGAACGATCCTGAATTCGTCAGAAGAGATAGAGAGGAAAGGCGGCGCAAACATGATATTGAGAAACAGGAGAAAGCGGGAAGGATATCGACGTAAAATTTTTTTAAGCGATGTGCTATGATCCTTCGCCTGAAATTATTTCATTATTTTATTTTATTTTGTTTTGTTTTATTTTATTTTCTTCTTTATTTTTATTTTTTTTTATTTTTTTCGTTATTTTAACTTCAGCAAAAACAATTGGATTTTTATGTGTCTCTAATCGTGCGATCATACTCTTTTTCAAGTACTCTCTCTCTCTCTCTCTCTCTCTATCTCTCTGTCTCTCTCTCTTTTCTCGTTCGAAACGAGAAACGTCAATCAAATCGATCGATTTTGGATTTGAATCGATTCGAGTACTTTCGATTGAAACCGAACTTGATATGCACTTCTCCTATATAATCTAAATTTCTTTTATAAAAATCGACTATCTGAAATTTCCTTTTATAAACATTAAAATTTCGATTAATTTCTTGATATCGTGCGAAGATCTTATAAATTGTTGTTTTTTTTTTTTTGCCAAAATAATTTACATTGATTGATAATTTACAAAGAACTCGCTTTAAAAGAAAAAAAAAGATTTATTATTCCTCTTATCGAGAGTCCAAAAAAGGGAGACTGATAACACGACGATGGGTGCTATTGAAAACATTGAAATTGTAAAATTTTCTTTCTTTCTTTCTTTTTGTTTTTTTTTTTTGTTTCATCGCATCAAACAACAGACATACACTTTCAGAGGCGCTCAATACGGCAATGTTTATTTACTTGCGTGTGAGATAATCATTAATTAATTATTAATTAATTCTGACGAACGATCTTACGAAAAAAGAAAAAAAAAGAAAGATCGGCATATTATGCGTAATTTTATTAGATTAGTAATATATATATATATATATATATATATATATATATATATATATATATATATATATATGTATGTATGTATATATATCAATTGCGGATAAATATTATTCATTCGAACGAAACTCCGTAAAAGAATATTGTGCAATGGTAGATGCATTAAGATGGATGTTAATTCGTAACGAGTTATTATCTTATATGCACACGGTTACTGGGGTAATGTCGATTCGGATTCTATATGCGTCGTAATCCGTGTAATAACATGCTTTCACCACGTTGTGTTACGTGTTTCGCGCTTTGCTGCCTTTCATTACTCCTTCAAAATAGAACCCGCCGCAAATTGCATTACCCAATCCGTCGAATTAGCAATGCAAAAAAAATTCGAGCTGAGAAATGCGAAAATATTGGATTTCGGCGATATTCGATAAATTTTAGGAACGTACTTTGTATGTAAAAATTATTTAATCTATATGGATATATATATATATATATATATATATATATATATATATATATGTGAAAAAAAAAGAAAAAGAAAAATATATATGTATATATATGCGTGTGTATATGTATAAATTACGGAAAAGTACGAAGAATACATAAGAACTTTGGACTTTTCTGAGACTTGTAAATAAAACATGCATGGTGATATTTTGTATAAGGCCTTGAGTAGGGAGATTTCTTAAAGGAATAAAAAATAAATCCAAAAAAAAATATAAAACAACGATACAATTCTTAAATCAATTTGTTAATATGTAATATCGGAAACATTTGATTGTTCTTCGTTCTCTTTCGTTTTTTCTTTCCTTTTCCTTTCATACGAATAAATATAATGTGCATTACGATCTATTACGCAATTTATAAAATACCTTTATTGGATAATACTATACGACCAATGGTGCTTTAAGTTGATAAGTTATTAAATCACTCGAAGATAAAATTTAGATTGATATATATGATATATATGATATATATATATATATATATATATATATATATATATATATATATATATAAATTCTCAATACTTCATGATCTTGATAAAGTTTAGATTGATTATATATATGTATATATACATATATATCAAGTGGTCAATGCCACATGATTTTAAAAACGAGAGTACTTTTAACATATATCGTCTTAATTGGTAGACAATATCTGATAAGAATATATTGAAGAGCAATGAAATTAATAGATTAACAATTTAATTGTAAATTTTCCGTACTCGATAACTTCACAATGTACATTTTTCAAATATACGTCAAGAAAGAAAAAAAGAAAGAAAAAGAAAAATGACAACTTCACTTTTTTTAGATTGTATTAATCTTTTGATTAATTAAATCGGAACTTTTTATCAAATTCGTGATAAGATCGAATAGATTAAGCTTGATTCTACTTTATTCACTCTCTCTTTCTCTCTCTATATATATATTTTTTTTCTGTCAAGTAATTGTTTAATACTTCATTCTGATAATCATGTCTGTTTATACTTGAAACTTTATATAACAACGTAAACATACTACTGAATAATCCTCAAAGTTATGAGTAGATTTTATTTTTTATTTTAGTGTGTGTTAATTTACTAAATTAAAACATATACATTTGGCGCCTTCGATGACGTCACACAAGGAAACAACATTGATTGGTTGGTTCTAACGATACCTTGTGTATACCCAACATTTTTATACTGCAATTTGATTGGTCAAGGTCGATAGAACGAACCAATGGCAGATGTTCTTTCAATGCAAAATTCAATTCTTTACTTATTTACGTTTGGCTGCTTTATGAATTAATTTACGTATATATATATATATATAGAAAGAGAAAATATCATTATAATTTATTCTCGAAATATTCTATAAAGATAATATTTTGTATAAATTTTTATTTCGTAAAATATAAAGTGATTGTGGCAAGCCAATTACGTGTGAGTATATAGGAATATATCTTACGTGATTGGTTAATATCAGAGAGTGTGAAAATCTTTAAAAACATCGATATTATTCGATAATAAAAGTCTGTCGAGCGCGTTGCAGCGTTGAAACGATATTTGACTAAAGATATTTCTAAACAACTTCAGACCATTCTCTATCGTTTATTGTATATATGGAGTATGTATGGCATGATTTGACCGTAGGTGTACAGCCTTTTTCGTGATCGGAGTATAGAAGGATCTGCATACAGATATCATCCGTATGTTAGAAAGGACGATTGAAAACGTAATAAAATTTAATATATTAAGAAATTCGGAAAGGAGAAAAATATTTATTTTATAAAGGAAAGTTGATCTTCGAAATCAGTGAAAGATGCAGGAATCTCAGCCGAAAAAAGGGAAAAAGGGTGAGGAATAATTTGCTAATTATTTTTATATCATTGCAATTTTATAACAGACAATGTTTATATTAACCCACGTATATGTTATTACATAAATTGAAAGCTATATTTTGTTCGAACAACTGTCGTCTGCTTTTCGTTTAACCTCAATTCTGCCGATAACATATGTGCTTCATGTAACCAACATTACGTCTCGATATATTGCATTTACGTAACTTTTCGCAATAATTTATCTGTTAGAAATTCAATGTGGTATTGTACATTAAAAGAATTGTAAGACCATATTATATATTATTATAATATAATATTTATCTGTAACATGCGTATAATAGAATAGCAACATATTTCAAATGCGAAGGAATAAATATTTATACAATTTATTATTACAGATATATGTTGCCAATTCTAATGAGTTGAATTTTTTCTTGATATTATCATAAATATTTGAATTTTATATATTGCATGTGCGTATGTTACTATCTTTTTAAAACATTATATATGATTTAACTCTTTATGATTAATTCTTAATATATAATATCGGTATCGTAAGATAAATCGGTTATAAACTTGAAAAGATATTTATCTGTATGAATAGCAAGAAGAAAGCGTAATGATAGCGACGAAGACATCGAGAAGGTTTTGGCAGAATTAGAATTAGAATATTCAGGTCAGAAAGCACCCGTCAAAGAGGTTAAAGATATAAAGGAGGTTAAAGATATTAAAGATGATAAAGAAGTTAAAGATGAGCCAGAACAGAAAATCGAGGAGGATAAAAAGAAGAAAGCAAAGAAAGATAAGAAAAAGGATAAGGGTGAAAGTAAGGACGTTAAGGAAGAATTTAAAAATGATATTAATGATGAACCTGCCATTGATGACGCAAGCGTTATCGCCGATGACGATATGGAAGGCAGTACTGTGAAAACTGCGGCGCAAAAAAAGAAAGAAAAGAAGGAACGAGAGAAGCAAAAGAAGTTGGCTCTGAAAAAAGCAGTGAGCAATAAAAATTTTAAATGGGTTTTCAGCGTACGATACGTTATTTAATCTCTAACAAATTTTATCGCAGGAGGCTATTAAAAAGGCTGAAGGTGGCGAGGCAACGAAAAAGCCTGAAAGTAATGAAAAGTTAAATGAGAAAAATGTGGAAGAGAAAGCGCCTCCCATTACGGTGGAAGCTGAGGGAGATGCGGGCGAAGCCGAGGAAGGAAAGAAGAAGAAAAAGAAGGGCGCTAAAGAGGATGCTAAGGAGAAAGGTATTTTGACTTACGATTTCGCAATTTAATGCAATGATTCTAAATATATTTTACGCGTAATGAAGGCAATCGATAAACAAAAATTTCAACATTTATTTTACCCTAAATATAACTTATGATTCAGCCAAAGGACCTGGTAAAAAGACCATTGCTGCTATGCAAGAGGCATTGAGAAAATTGAAGGAGGAGGAGGAACGATTAAAACGAGAGGAGGAAGAGAGGATAAGACAGGAGGAATTACGCGAGAAAGCTAGATTAGAACAGCTTCAATTGGAGCAAGAACGAAAGGAGAGGAAAAAATTGAAGGAAAAGCAAAGGAAGGAAAGATTGAAGGCCGAAGGGAAGCTTTTGACGACTAAGCAAAAACAGGACAGAGCTAGAGCGCAAGCTATGATAGACGCTCTTAAAGCTCAGGGTTTGGATTTGCCCGACGTGGGTGATAAGAAGCCAAGGGCAGGTACGTTTATAAATTGAATATTTTCCATTGAAAGATCAATGGAATAACAATCGACCCTCGATAATTACACACCCTTTTATTAGGTGCTAGAATAAGGCAGAATAAAACGATGAAGCAACAAGTCAGCGTCGAGGAGAAGGACGATAAGAAATCGGAAGATGCGGAAACGGATACGGATCGCGTTCAGGTCGAGATAGTTGATCAAACGCCGAAGGATGTTATAGAGAAGAAGGAAGAGGAAGTTAAAGACTCCTGGGACGCTGAAAGTAGCGGCGATGAACAGGAGGAAGAGGGTAATAATTTTTTACTGTATCTTTTTTTTTTCTTTTTTTTTTTTTTTTTTTTTTTTTGTTACCTTCGTCATTGTGAAACGTTACATATATATATATATATATATATATATATATATATATATATATATATATATATATATAACAATGAAACGCAGACAAATCGGACGAGGCATCGAAAACGCCGGAGGAAACCAAGGAAACGATTTTATCCGATCAGGACAAATCGTCGTCGTCCCATTTGGACGGGGATTTGGATAAAAAGGAATCGTCGGAAAGTGAATCGGAGAGCGAGAGCGAGAGCGAATCGGAGTCGGAGGACGAGAGCGAGGAGGATAGCGGATTGGAGGACAAGGTACCGGATGCGGCTCGTAAGAAGGAACGCGCCCAAGAACGCATACAAAATCGTCGCGTAGAAGCGGAAAAAAAGAAATCGTTGGATAATTTGAGGGCGGCGGTTGTTTGTGTATTGGGTCACGTTGATACGGGAAAGACGAAGATACTCGATAAATTGAGGAGAACCAACGTGCAGGACGGTGAGGCCGGAGGTATTACGCAACAAATTGGCGCTACCAATGTGCCCATCGATGCTATACAAGAATCAACGAAACACGTAAAGGGTGTAAGTACGTCGTTGCGTAATCTTTGGTGGATTTTTGTTTTTTTTTTCCTTCTTCTTCTTCCACCACCAAACACCCTCCCCAAGAGAGATCATTTCGCAACTAATCGGGATTAATCTTTTTCTTTCTTTCCTTTCTTTTCTTTTCTCTTCTTTTCTCTTCTCTTCTTTTCTTTTCTTTTCTTTCTTTTTTTTGTTTTGTTCTTCACAGTTCGCCGATAAAATATTTAAGATACCGGGACTATTGATAATAGATACGCCCGGTCACGAATCCTTCAGTAATCTCAGGAGTCGAGGGTCCTCTCTTTGCGATATAGCTATTTTAGTGGTCGATATTATGCACGGTTTGGAGCCGCAAACGATCGAAAGTATTAATCTTTTGAAGGCCAAGAAGTGCCCGTTCGTCGTCGCCCTTAATAAGATCGACAGGTAATTAGAACGAAGATTGATCGTTTCACGATATATATCTAGATCGTTAAAAATCCATTGATACCGTTGGACGTTGTTGTTGTTAGGGCTTGACGTATCTTTCAATTCTGATAATAAAATAATAATAGGTTGTACGACTGGCAAACGATGAATCGCAAGGACGTTCAGGACATAATAAAGAGCCAAGCGATTAATACCCAAAGGGAATTTGAGAAACGTTCGAAGGACGTTATAGTGCAATTTGCCGAGCAGGGCCTAAACGCGGCGTTGTTTTATGAGAATCCAGATACGCGCAGTTATGTGTCTTTAGTTCCTACGAGTGCCATAACGGGTAAGTAAGCGATTGAAATTAAACTATATCTATCCTTAGAGACATTATTGTTAAAATGATGTACATATACGATTTCTTTTTTCTCTCTCTCTCTCTCTCCTCCTTTCTCTTCTTTTTTTTCTCTCCCTCTTTTCTTTCTTTCTTTCTTTTCTCTCTCTCTCTCTCTCTCTCTCTCTCTCTCTCTCTCTCTCTCTTCTATTATTTAGGTGAGGGCATGGGAAATTTGCTAGCATTAATAGTCGATGCTTCCCAGGGCCCGTTAGCTAAGAGACTAATGTACAGCGAAGAGCTGCAAGCTACTGTACTAGAGGTTAAAGCATTACCTGGCTTAGGAACTACGATAGATTGTATTCTAGTCAATGGTATGTTGAAGGAAGGTGATACGATGATTGTAGCGGGAACCGATGGACCCATCGTTACGCAAATACGTTCCCTCCTTATGCCGCAACCTTTGAAAGAGTTGAGAGTAAAGGTTGGTCGCACACAACAAAAATCGTTCGATCGCAAATCGATCGTTAATCGTAATGATGATACTTTATTAAATCTTGCAATGATTTGTCCGTTTGATCGTTTCTTTTTCTTTTTTCTTTTTTTTTTTTTTTTCCTTTTAGAACGCGTATATCGAACATCGCGAAGTAATGGCGGCGCAGGGTGTAAAGATCGCTGCCAAGGATTTAGAAAAAGCTATCGCAGGTACATTCGAAGCGTCGATTATTATTATTGTTATTGTTATTATTATTATGGAAATGAAATGCGACGGAGGTTAATAAATATCGTTCTTTCATATATATATATATATATATATATATATACTTCTCCATTTAGGATTGAATCTTCAAGTCGCACAAAAACCGGACGAGGTCGATGTCCTTAAAGAGGAAATATCAAAGGAACTGAGCAGTGCTCTTGGAAATATAAGACTAGCTGAAAGGGGTGTATACGTCCAAGCATCAACATTGGGCGCCCTAGAAGCATTGTTAGATTTTCTTAGAAGCAGTAAAATTCCGGTAAGTCGTATCAAAAAGTTTTGAGAAAAAAGAAAATATATATATTACTTATGCATATATGTAATGTATGTATGTATGTATGTATGAGCCATTAATTTTTTAAATGGGGCGTCTATCTTGTGAAAAAAAAATAGTTAAAGTTAATTCTTATTATAAATTAACATAAAATTCATTTAGATTTATTTATTTTTATTTATTTATTTCATTTATTTATTTGTTTTTTGTTATTTATTTATTTATTTATATATATATATAGGATTTCTGCCGTATCCTATGTTCTTCCATGAATGAATTTTTATATATCTTAAAAAATGAGCTAGATGTCGCCACCTGTCATGGTTTTACTATTTTTTTGAATTCGTCTTTTGTTTCAAGCTTAACTCTTTCGCTAGATGTCGCGATCAGTCGTAATAGACGACGACGAACGTTCGTCGCGTTGACGTCAGTCAAATCGAATCGAAAGATTTATTGATTCGATATCTTCGAAGAATCATCGCGTATAACAAAAAAATAGGAAAAACATAGAGTAGAAGGAAAATGAACGATCGTAGGCAAGGATGCTAAGTATTTTGTTCATGCGAATTTTGATCTCCTTATTATACCAATCATTATTAATTCGAAATGTTACACACGATGCACAAAATTTCAACTTGTACTTTACGACGGTGAGTTATTCTCAAAGAACGTTCGTTAGAATTATTTTTTTTTTTTCTTTTTTTTTTTCTCTCATCCAAATAATCATCACACGACAGAGAAGAACGAACGAACGGTGAACGATAAGAAAAGCAATTTGGAAAGGTAATATTTTTGATTTTTTTCGGTTGGTACACACGGTGGGTGGTACGTATGACGTGTACTACGTACACCTGTGAACAGAACGAAGCAACCTGTTCTGTTTATCGCGTTTAGAGACATTGTCGTCTTTTCAATCGGTTTTTCCTTTTTACAAAATTTTATAATCGCAAAAACGTACGTAGCGTTCTCGCAAAGCGATCGATGTGTGTTACGAAATGGTCGAGAAAGGGATATAAGGTACAATGGTAGATGTAAGAAAGAAAGAAAGAAAGAGAGAGAGATAGATAGGGAGGGAAGTAGGGAAAAAGAGAGGGAAAGAGAAAGAAAAATAAAGAAGGGAAGGAAGGCAGGCAGGGCTCTAGTCGTACACACGCATCGCAAACGAACTCGTGTGTTCATCGTCGCTCAAGGCAGGAGAGGAGTGATAGAGGGAGAAAGAGAGAGAGAGAGAGAGCCAAGAACAGGAGGGTATATACAGAGAGAAAAAGAGAGAGAGAGAGCAGCAACTAACCACTTCCTTCTTAACAGTTTAGCAGGATACGGCTCATTGGTCGCACACGGTGCTTGTAGTCGTGATCCATCGTGCTATCAGCCGTGCGGTACATCCGTGGGCACGCCTCGTAGTCTTCTACAGGGTGTCTTAATTGCGCATTCACCGCCATGCGAGAATAGGAGAGAGAGAGAGGGGGGAAGAGATAGATTTTAACTTTGTGTCCATCGGTTTAGGACACACGATATATCAACGTTAAAGAATATTCTATTTCTTTCATGTACCATGTATGTATATATACATATATATATATATATATATATGGGTAGAGGGAAGGAGGTAAATGGGGGTAGAGGGGAACAAAGAGAGAGAGAAAAAGAAAAGAAAAAATTCTCAGATACGACTTTTTATTTCTTACATGGCCAAAAATTCTTCGCGCTAACGGGTGTCCGCCATTTTGTAAACGAGTAGAGGTTATATCGAATATTGCAGCTGCGTGATCGAGAAAGATATATATATATATATATATATATATATATATATTTAAAAAATTTTTTCGATATTGAAACGTCTCGTATTTATTAATTCTCTAATGATATTAGTAGAGAATTCGTTATTAGCAGAGGTTATATCGCGCATATATCGTAGCTATGCTATCAAGATAAATATATATATATATATAATATCGAATCATTATTTTTATCGATATCGAAGCGATCGTATTTCTTATTCCATGTCGATGTAATTAGTAGATAAATTAACGCGTATATAATTATCTTTAACTTTCACCATAAAATTATATTTCCTTAAACGTCGACTACATTCACATAACTTTTTAAGAGGTTCGGAACAATGCAGTAAGAAAAGCAGGGGGGGGGAGAGAGAGAGAGAGAGAGAGAGAGAGAGAGAGAGAGAGAGAGAGAGAGAGAGAGAGAGAGAGAGAGAATCTTGGTTTGTTACTAATCGAAGTAACGTATCGTCCGAGGCGGCCTTAAGGCTGTCCTTGCTCGGGTTATGAATGGGCTCTCCCCCCTCTCTCTCCCCCTCCCCACTCTATCTCGCACGATCACGCGGCTACGTGACGTCACGTTTATCGCATGCACGCACAGCCGAAGAGGAGGTAGCTATGTATATAGACGTACGGGCGACACCGCTTTACACGTATAGCCACAGCCTATCGACTACTACGTCCCTCGTTACGGAATACATACACATACACGACGACGAATACACATGCATACATACACACAACACACACGTACGTACCTTCCTCACGTGGGGACTCCAAATAAGTACGGTGTGTGTGTCCGTGTGCGTGTGCGTGTTCATATGTTGGAAAGGGACGAAGGAACCCGTGCAATTGTGTGTACGTTTATTATATATATATATATATATATACATACATACACACACACACTTTATGTATACTGTGTGTGTGTGTGTAAGAGAGTGAGCTTCCACATGAGGAACCCTCTCTTCTTTTCTCTCCCCCTCCTCCCCCTTCGTCCTTCTCTTCCTTCCTTCTCCCCCCCTTTTCATTCGTTGAAGCTAGCTCTCGGGCGCGCGCGCGCGCGCACGGATGTGTGTAGGCTGAAAAAAAGGAATACGTGACCAACGCGTACAGGAAACTGCCCACACTGGGAGCGAGAGCACACCGTGGGTGGACGGTCGGATGGTCGGATAGTCGGATGGTCGGACGGACAGACGGACGGGACGGTCGGACGGTCGTCGTAGGACGGGTGAGAGGGTGGGAGGGTCCGAGGGACGGAGGATTCTTGAATCGTTTGCCTTTTCGGTATAAAGGGTTATGCACAACCGAAAAGGAGTGAATACTCGTTAATGAAACTACACGTACTCTCTACGTGCTCTATACGGCTGTGTACTTATACATACACATATATATATATATATATGTATATATTATATATACACGTATGTAGGTATGTAGAGATATATACACGAGCGCAAACGTATACGCGCTTGGTTATTTGTATGTATTGAGAGAATGATATGTGATTGTATATGTATGTCGATATATACATAGGATGTCCATTAAAGGAGAGAGCACACGATTTTCTTTATCTTTTCAACGAGTAGAATAAGAAACTTAGTATGATTCTTTCATTGTTTGTTATTATTCTTCTTTTTCTTCTAATTCTTTTTTTTCTTTTTTCATTTCTTTTCTTTGTTTTTTTTTTTTTGATTTTTTTCTTTATTTCGCTCTCTTCCTTTTCCCTTTGCCTCTTTCGTTTTCTTTTCTTTTCTTTTTTTTTTTCGTTCTTTTCTTTATCGTAAGCGAAAGCAACGCACGGGGTGGCGTGGTGGGGAGGGGAGGCCCAGCACTTTTCTTTTTCACTTGTTCGATTATTATAACCAGGAAATGCAATTTCTCATTACGTCGCATCCGTCGATTCATTTTTGCGCTCCACGGCCCGTATGGGAACCGCCGGATATTTCTTTCCTTCTTTTCCTCTTTCTTCCCTCTTCTCTCTCCCCTCTCTCTCTCTCTCTCTCTCTATCTATCTTTCTATCTCTCTATCTCTATCTTTCTTATACACAGCATAGACACAGAGAGACACACACACAGAGCACTCACACACCCTCGTTCGTTCGCTCGCTACACGTATTTACCTATGTAGTTACAAACTCACACAGAGAACGGGGAAACAACTTTTCTATCTCTCTTTTATCCCCGTTCCTTCTTCCTTCTAATAACGACGAAAGATCGCACGATTTCTAGACCCGGCTAGATCGTATACTATAGGTAATCGTGAAATTATACTCTCCTCGTTTCTTCTTCTTCTTCTTTTTCCTTTATAACGATCTACGTACTCGTATGTTTCGTCGTAAAGATTCTCTCTCTCTCTCTCTCTCTCTCTCCCTTTCTTTTTCTTTCTCTATTTATTTTTTTATTTTTTTATATTTCGTTTTCTTTCGATCGAAACTCGAGTTTTTGACTTTCTTCGAAGTCAATAGATAAAAAGATAAGAGCGACCTCTTTCTTTCTTTTTCTTTTTTTTTTCTTTTTTTTTTTTTGTTGGGACGAAGAGGGTTGGTTGCACGATAGCACTTTCTTCACATAATCACATCGGCAGGTGATAAAAGACGATTTTCGGAGATTTCCAAGCAACGCTATCTTAATATTCTTTACGTGTTTACTCGAGAATATTGGGGAGATAATGACAGAGAAAGAGAGAGAGAGAGAGAGAGAGAGAGAGAGAGAGAGAGAGAGAGAGAGAGAGAGAGAGAGAGAGAGAGAATGAGAATATGGTTTGACGCGAGCGGTTACTTTCGTATGAATTATTACAATTATTGTTCCTCTCTATTGATACGACGTTGAAGAGTATGCGAACATTGCTATACGAATTTTCTATAAAACGAAAGTTTTGTTCTAATTTAATAAAAAAAAAACAAAAAAAAAAAGAACGTACCAATAACAAAGTTTTAAAATAACGACTTTACGTATCTCGGTATAATCCTTTTTGTATGTTGCATAATGAAACATGTGATACATTTAAGAATTACAATTACTTTCGGATATTACGAGATAGAAATTAATTTTTGTAGCGAGTAAAAAGAAAAAAAAGGAAAAAAGAGAAATGAAGTAAGACCGCGTAAGGATGGATTTATGTGCTTCGATAATAATTCGGAGTTACGTTTAAATTGCATTTGATTAACATAAATTTTTACCGTAATACATACATATATATATAGTTATTTATATATAGTTCGTATCGATAGGATTAAGGATTAAGGAAAAATATTAATCGATGTGAAATTTCATAAACATTCCTTTCAAAATATATTACGATCGATCGGAAAAATAATAAGAACGAGGTCTTAGATCAAATTCTTTCGGATCGAGATATTTTTAGATCAGATTGAGGAGATTAGAAACGCTATTGGGTCGGTATATGAGATTTTCAAAAAAAAAAAAAAAAAAAAAAAAGAAAAGAAAGAAAGAAAAAATCTATCGATATAATCGATCAGCGTTGTTATCGATCTAATTGTTCGGATTAAGATTTGTTTCGGATCTAATTGAGAAGATTAGAATCGTAATAGATCGACGTGAAATTTTGAAAACAAAAAGAAATGGAAGGAAGAAAAAAGATTTTTGTCGAGCAATTTGAAAAAATGATTATTATTCATTCATTCATTTATTAATTTTTTTTTTTTAAATAATTTTCTAATACATTCGGTTAAGAGTTAGATGATAATATGTATGTATACTACGAGGAGTTCTTAAATCAAATCGCTTAGATTATTTTGAATGCTCGGGAAAAATGAATCGTGCTCGTACTGGCAATTTCTTTCTGTATCGACGAGCGATTATTAATCAGCTTGCGTGTTAGCTAGTTACTTCCAAGAAGGTAGTGCGTGTCCCGGTTAACTATCGATTCCGATACTGTTCGTTTAAACAGGACGAGGACAGGAAGACGCTTGATAAGAATCGTTAATTCGGTAAGGCCGTTCGTTTCGTTCGTTTCGTTCGTTCGTTCGTTCGTTTCGTTCGTTCGTTCGTTCGTTCGTTCGTTTGCGATTCATCGTTTCGCTCACGCAATCGACTTGACTCGACTCGATTCGATTCTATTTGATTCTATTCGATTTTTCACAACTTCGATAGATGACTTTTATTTCTTATCTATAATGACGGCTAATGAAAATCAATTCGTTCGTTGATACAATGCATTATTTCCATATACATACTTGCACAAAAGATTGCGATTCTTTCTATACACGCAATACATAGTTTCATTGCATATGCAGTTACTCCGATGCGACTACCACCTGCATTATATTTTTATATACAATACATATGGAAAAATCGTTGCATATGCAATTGTTACAATACATATCTATGGATAATATTTGTCATATACGTGCATGCATATTATAAATAAACCAAGAAATTATTGCGTATGCAATTGCCGCAATACATCTATGCATATCAACATGCAACGCATGATAATCCTATTATACGCGCGTGTGCATACGAATGCGGCACTATGGAAAATGTTTAAAGAAATATTTAAAGGGATATTTGGAACAATGTTTAAAGAAAAAAAAAAAAAAACAAAAGAAAAGAATCCGTTTAACAAAAAATCTAAGAAGAACAAAATCGATTATCTTTTATTATCTTCGGTAAAAAAATTGACGTCGCCAAATAACAAAATATATTAATTTCATTTCTAATATATTAAAAAAAAATATATATTAATATATATATATATATATTTTTTTTTTTCATTGCATTAGTCAAAACTCGAAGATAATCTTGACTTTTAATGCCTCTCTCTCTCTCTCTCTCGCACACACACGAACAGATAGACAGGTAGATACACAGAAAGAGACACACGCATACACGTACATTCACGTTTATTGTATTATATGTACTGGTTCTTTCAATACTGCATCCTGCGTCAAGTGCACCTAAGAGAGCGGACGAGAAGGAGCAGCTTCTCTCTCTCTCTCTCTCTCTCTCTCTCTCTTTCTCTCTCTCTCTCTCTATGTGCATCGGCAAACGGCAAACGGCAACGCAGCAGGAAAAGATGGCTCGTTTCCTCGCATTGTTTTTAACCGTGTGGTGTTGTATATAAGTCCCGGCTACGCGCAGGGACATGGGAGCGGATGCGGGGTGCAAACACGCGAACGTACGCCGGTCTACCGAGTGTGTATATATATGTGTATATACATTCATAAATATATATATATATATATATATATATTTATTTATATATATATATGTGTGTGCGTGTGTGTGTGCCGGCATCGCGGCCTTTTACAAGTCGCGATATATCCGCGCGCGTTTTCATGATTCAACGGAAGCCACGCGAATATGAAAAGAGAAACGAGAGGGGAAGAGACAGACAGAGAGAGAGAGAGAGAGACAGAGAGAGAGAGAGAGAGAGAGAGAGAGAGAGAGAGAGAGAGAGAGATAATTAAAATTCTTAATTAGAGTTTCTAAGGAAGAATTATTATTTTTTATTATCTTTTTCTTTTCCCCTCTTCTCCCTTCTTTTCCTTTCATTTCTTTTCTATTTTCTATCCTCTACCCTCCTCCCCTTGAACTAACATTAGGAAAACATTTTCTAATTAAATTTCTACGGATTAATTTCTCTCTCGCTCTCTTGCTCTGTTTCTAATTTCGTCTGCGTTATCGAGCTCGTTAAATAAGTTACGATCACGAAATCAAATTCGACGTCACTACCGGTAAGACAGGATGCCACAGAGAGAGGGAGAGAGATAGATAAAGAGAAAAGGAGAGAGTGTGTGTGTGTGAGAGAGAGAGAGAGAGAGAGAGAGAGAGAGAAAACGAGAGAGGTAGAGAAGGAGCCAAGTTTAGCAAACTCGAGTTTAATAAATTAGCATTTCCTTCTTCGGGAAACGTTCCGTTGTTACGACGAGAGGCTATAGAGAGGATCTGTGTGCCCTACCGGCTGATTTTAAATGCCGGAAGTCGACTCTCTTCTCTCTCTCTCTCTCTCTCTCTCTCTCTATATCTATCTATCTATCTCTCTCCCTCTCTCGACTTCCTGCCGTTTATACCAACATTTCTTTCCTTGGTAACATCTGCCGTCCGTCGTTGCTCCAATGATCGTCCCTCCCCCCTTTCCCTTTATCCTCCTCCTCCTCCTCTTCCTCCTCATCCTCCTCCTCCTCCCTTCCTACTACCACCACCACCACCACCACCACCTCTCATCGAAACGCGACTCGATCTTTTTCCTTCTTTATCGAAGCTTCGCGGTATACCTCGTTTAAAATCATTAAGAAATTCAAATTCTTTTCCTCCCTCCCCTCTTTCCTTTTCCCTTTTCTCCTTCTTCATCTTTTTTTTCCCCTTCCCCGCCGAACACCTCTCTCGCCCTCGCCCTCGCCCTCGCCCTCGCCCTCGCTCCCTGCCCCCCGGCCTCCTCCCTTCCACGTCAAATTTGGATACCTACCTACCACTTTCTAATGGGGGCCCACGCACGCATAATCTTCGTTGAACTCGGTCAATGATCCTCCTCCCGTCTTATTCCTCTCTGTCTCCTTGATCTTCAGGTATGCAGGCAGGGGTTTAAGTTGAATCGTTCGTTCGTTCGTTCGTTCGGTCGTTTGGTCGGTCGTTCGGTCGGTCGGTCGGTCGGTCGGTCGGTCGGTCGGTCGGTCGTTCGAAGAAATCCACCGGAAGTCCTAAAAAGCAACGTTATCTCGTAAATGCCTACCAAAATGGATCGTACCAGCTTTCGTCCATATCTTCTTCTTTTTTTCCTTCTTCTTTTTTTTCTGTTATTTTCTTTTTCTATTTCTTCCTTTCCCCGCCCCCTCCTTCTTCTCTCTCTTTTTGTTTCCTTTGCCTTTTCTTTCTTCTTTTTTTTCGACAATCGAATAACCGTCTTTCTTTCTCTCTCTCTCTCTCTCTCTCTCTCTTTCTCGTTCTTTACATTTAATTCATTTATATTATCATCGATCCTTGAATAATTATCTCGTAATTTACAAAGCGATTAACCAGTTACTTTAATCGATCGTTACATTCTCTCTCTCTCCCTCTCTCTCTATCTCGCTCTCTCTATCTATGTCTCTCTCTCTCTCTCTCTCTCTCTCTCTCTCTCTTTTTATGCCCATTACATATGATATATACATGTACGCAAATGCGTATGTGCGTATGTAAACGGTGTCGAACAAAAAGAGAAAAAAAAAAAAAAAAGAAAAAGAAAAGAAAGAAGAAGAAGAAGTAAATGAAAGATGAAATACAAAGAAAATTTACGCATTCCCTGAATTTTCTCCGATATTAAGAACAACGGACGTATGTGTACATACGTACGTACGTACGTATATAAGTAAGGGGGTAAGGATAGGCAGGGATGATTAAATGGCGCCTTGGTTGACGCCGCCGAATAGCTTGTTTGTAGGTCCCCATCGGTGCGTTTATTTCTACGCGTTGAGTCTCGTCGCGTACCGCCCGGCCGAATCCGGACGGCATGCGTCACAAGTTATTTTTACGTCACATCGTCTGTCTCTTCGTATTCTCTCTCTCTCTCTCTCTCTCTCTTTTTCTATCCCTCTATCTCTATCTCTTTCTTTCTCTCTCGCTCTCTCTCTCTCTCTCTCTTTCTCATACGTTTGTATGCACGTGTCCTCTTTACACGTTCGTTCATTCGTGTGGGTGTTACACGTGAAAAGAGAACGTATACGGAAGATTTGAAACATACATACATACATACATACATACATACATACATACATATATAACATAACAGATACATGTATATGTACACTTACATATATATATACATGCATATATATATATACATATATATATATATATATATATGTGTATGCAAGTGTTTGCATGCATGTGTTCGCATGCATGCATTTTCTTCTCGTGCGACGATAAATCGTTCATCCTAAATCTAAATTTTAATCGCTCGATGTTTGCCTCGTTTGTTTTCTCACCTCAGTATTCTGGTATACGAATTGGACCGGTCGTGAAGAAGGACGTGATGAAGGCCTCGATTATGCTCGAACACGACAGTCAGTGAGTAGTAGTTATCCTTTAATTTGTACTCTTCTTTTTTCTCTCGTTTCTTCCTTCTCTCTCTCTCTCTCTCTCTCTCTCTCTCTCTGTCTCTTTCTCTTTCTCTATTCCTTCGTCGAAGGAAGTACGCTGAGTTTATTCCGCTATTTCGAATATAACCAACTACTCTCTTTCTCTCTTTCTCTCTCTCTCTCTCTCTCTCTCTCTTTCTCCTTCCCTCTCTTTCTCTCTCTCTCTCTTTCTTTTGCTACGTCCCCACAGATACGCCACAATTCTGGCGTTCGACGTGAAGATAGAGAGGGACGCACAAGAACTCGCCGACTCGTTGGGGGTCAAGATCTTCCAAGCCGACATCATCTACCACCTGTTCGACAAGTTCACATCCTACAGGGAGGAACTTAAACAACGCAAGCGGGACGAGAATAAACACATTGCCGTTTTTCCATGCAAGCTACGTGTCTTACCGCAGGTAATACTCAAATAAACTTGTTTTCATTGACGTAGTATATCGTATATCGTATTGCTTATGAAAATGTCTAAATGGCGGAAGAAAAAATAGCAAAGATAAAACAGAAAAAGAATAGAGCGACGAAGAAAAAAAAAATACACTTTCGTTCGTTCGTTCATTTATTCATTCGTTCATTCATTCATTCGTTCATTCATTCATTCATTCATTCATTCAGTCAGTCAGTCAGTCAGTCAGTCAGTCAGTCAGTCAGTCAGTCAGTCAGTCAGTCAGTCATTCAGTCATTCATTCACAGTTTTCATTTCATTCATTTCTCTTTACGCAGTATATCTTCAATTCAAGAGATCCTATAGTGATGGGCGTTATGGTCGAAGCCGGTATCGTTAAGGAAGGAACGCCGCTTTGCGTGCCAAGCAAAGACGTGAGTAATTCGATTTTGTTTGTTTGTTTGTTTGTTTATTTTTTTGTTTTTTCTCTTCCTTTATTTATTTGTTTCCTTCCAACTCAAGAGACTGCGATTCCCATCAAGTATAGAGACGGCTCTTAAACTATTTCTAACTTGTACCTTTTCTTTTTCTCTCCTTCTTCTTTTTTCCTTTCTCTTTTATTTATTTCTTTTTCATTCTTAACAAGAATGTGACGTAGGAGAAAGGTTAGTGGAGAGAGGGGCCAGTCTCTGGTGTATTTGACGATTAAAACGTAGGTAGAGAATCTTTTAGCGCGAGTCCTAGCGTGGGAGATTCGAAGTATTCGCGCTGTGTTTTATTATCGTATTAGAACTACTACGGTCCTATAGGAAATTAAATTAAATTATTTATTTATTTATTTGTTTGTTTGTTTGTTTGTTTGTTTATTTATCTCTTTCTTCCTCCTGTATTTGTTTATTTATTTCCGCTTTTTCATCGCGTTCGATTCCTCCCGCACTCTTTCTTTTTTTTTTTCCTTGTACTTGCACGTCTTTTTTCTTTCTTTCTTTCTTTTTTATTTTTTTATTCTTTTTTTTATCTTTTTACACGTACCAATTCTCGATCGAATCTTGTACGCATTATATTTCGTGGCAAATTTTTATATACGAGCCGCTCGATCCGCCAATATCGATTTTTAAAACGATCGATCCATAAAACGAAAAGAATGAGATATAGCGATGAAATAATACAAATTTACTGTTTGTGATGGTACTCTTTCAAATATTAATTCAAATAAACATTGTGTACAACGTACAAATGCGAACGTATCTTTCTGACCGACGAACGCGTGAAACGATTAAGATGGGATATAATTTTAGAATAAATCGTTATTACCTGAACGAATTATTTTTCATTGAAAACAAAAAAAAAAGTAAAAAAAAAAATAAAATAAATTTTGTCGATCAACGATATCAAATGGAGGAAAATTGGGGAAATTTTGGACGAATATAAAAAGTGAGGACTACGTCGAGTGCTTTTTTTCACGCGTAAATTTAAAAAAAAAAAAAGAAAAAAGAAATGTTTAAAAAAGTGTGGAGCTAATCGATTTGGCTTGTGAACGGCTCATAACACACACACACACGCGCGTATATATATTGGGTAGCCAACTGAATGATGATTGCGGATTTTAAATAAGAATCTATCGACAAAATCTTATCACTTAGTTGCCAACCCAATATATATATATATATATATATATATATAAAATAAATATAAAATAAATATAATATATATATATATATATATATATATATATATATATATATATATATATAATAAATGAAATAAGAGAAATAGAAGAAAGATGAGAGGAAGGGGAATTGGAAATGGAAATGGAAATGGAAATGGAAATGGAAATGGAAATGGAATTGGAATTGGAAATGGAAATGGAAATGGAAATAGAAATATGGTAGAAGGGAGGAGAGAAGGGAAGGTGTTGGATACTCTCTCCGTGATCATTGTGTTGAGCGTAGGTGAACCCGTTCGTTCCTCCACGAGGTATATGGGCGATCCAGTTGGTTGGATCGATCGACTCGATCAAACGACTGGACGTCTCTCTCTCTCTCTCTCTCTCTCTCTCTCTCTCTCTCTCTCTCTCTCTCTCTCTCTTTCTCTCTATACAACCGACTCGACTCGACTCCGACTCCGACTCGACTCTGACTCCGACTCCGACTCCGACTCGAATCGATTCGAATCGAATCGAATCAAATCGAATATCCGCGTCTTCGTCCCTTATTCGAAAGTCTCTTTCTCTTCCTCGTAGGTGGAAGGTTGTGGGTAGTCGATATCCCTCTGGCCTCACCTTACGCGGTAACGTGCGAGCGTTACAGGTTGCCTAGCCTTGATTTCGTAGGCGTTCGGATCCGCACCCGGTGAATTCCCCAAGCTTCGAAAAGGAGATAAGAGAAAGAAATCATGGGTGGGGAATGGTGGAGAGGGAGAGGAAGGGGTGGGTGGGTGAGAGGAAATTAAAAAGAAAAAGAAAATAATAGATAATAAAATGAAGAAGAAAAGGAAACGAATGTAATGGTTTTTCTTTTCTTTTTCTTCTATATGTTTATTATTATTTCGTTTTTTTTTTTTTTTTTTGTACTGGAAACGAGAAGGATAATGGAGGGTGGTGGTGGTCGTTTCTTGAAACGAACGGGAGCATCGCCCGACGATCGATAAAGAAAGAAAAGAAAAAAGAATATTTTTCTTTATCCATCTTTTTTTTATTTTATTATTATTATTTTTTTTTCTTCTTTTTTTTTTTTTTTTTTTTAATTTGGTTCTTCTTTTTGTAACTGAAAACGCGAAAGAACTTTGATAATAAGTTCCTTTTCTACGGCTTAGGAGATAGGGGTGTGGACAGGTGGAGCGAAGGGAGTTAAAGAAAAAGTTGGTTCGATAGAAAAAAAAGAAAAAAAAAAAAAGAAAAACAAATATTGAATTTTAAGTAGATAATGATCAGCCGAACTATCCCGATTCTAATGGATTTGTTTCGTCAATGGGTATGAAAGTCGTTTTACGAATTCGTCAAGAGAGGAAGAGAGAGAGGGGAGTCAGAGAGAGAGAGAGAGAGAGAGAGAGAGAGAGAGAGAGAGAGAGAGAGGAAGATAGATTCCTGAAAAAAAAGAGAAAAAACCAAATTCATTAGATCATCCATTCGAACCAGCCAAAATACTATCGGGAATAAATCGTTATCACAAAAATATTCAAAAATTACTTTGATCGTGATAATAAAGTGTTACGAAAAAACGACGAAGTAGGAATTATTATACTATCGTAATTATTGTAACTTATTGTACATCGAAAAAGAAAGAAATAGATAGACAGACGGACAGAGAGAGAGAGGAGGTGGGAGGGGGGGAGGAGGGAGATAGACAGAGATCAAAGTTATAAAGCTGTTCTAGCTTCTGTATAAGGGGCATTCCCAAAGCGCATATGTAGTTATATATATATGTGTGTGTGTATATATATATACATATATATATGTATGTACGTATGTATGTATGTATGTATGTATATCTCGTAGAAAGCAACTCCGACCACGTATGTAACTCTGGCCCACGCGCAACTCCAAACCCAGACAGACTGGTCGGCCGTGTCCCGGCGAGTTTATTTTTGACTTTTTAAACCGAACGTTTCGCAAACTCGTGAAACTCTGTCGCGAAGTAGGCAGGCCAACCTCGCGGCATCCTCCTCCGCCAATTAGAGGAACCCCGACATTTTTTAGCCTGGTATATATGGTTCTTAAGAGCGGAAGTTATATCGCGCTCTCATCCGGTCTCTCTCTCTCTCTTTATCTCTCTCTCTCTCTCTCTCTATCTATCTATCTATCTATCTATATATTTTTCTATCTATCTATTTATCTATCTATCTATCTATCTATCTATCTATCTACCTACCTTCCTCTCTTTTACGATGTACGATAGTAACTCCTACTATGTTTGTTTCTCGTGACACTTTATGGCTACGATGAAAATAATCATTTCTAATCGTTCTCTCGAGACGTCCTTTTTTTTTATCCATCTATTTATTTATTTATTTTTTTTTCTTTTTACTGTTAATCAGATCAGTCGGATAGAATTTTGATTCGTTGGAACGGATGGTATAGATTGAATGAATATTTGTTTAGGATTTTTTTAGTGGCCACATTTTCCAGTCGGTCGTTTCTCTTGCTCTCTCTCTCTCTCTCTCTCTCTCTCTCTCTCTCTCTCTCTCTCCCTCCCTCCCTCCCTCCCTCTCTTTTTTATTTTTCATTGTACAATAACAATTCTTACCTCGTTCTGTTCAGTGACGCTTTACGGCTACGATGAAAATAATCGTTTCTAATCGTTATTGAGACGTGACGTTTTTATTTATTTATTTGTTTGTTCGTTTGTTCGTTTGTCTGTCTTTTTATTGTTAATCAGATTCGTGACACTTCATGGCGACAATATTTGCAATTCTTTATTTCAACAATTTTTCTAAATATTTTTGTGATATAACGATTAAATTCGATAAAAATTTTATCTTGCTCGCAATGGATGATTTTTTAATGAATGTTTCTTTGAGGACGTTTGGGAAGAAGAAAAAAGAATTAAATAATTACGTATCGTTTTTTAATATATGCAAGAAAAATAATTCATTTTAAATCGATTGGCCAATGAACATACCTCGATTCTTCTTCTTCTTCTTCTTCCTCCTCCTCTTATTATTATTATTATTCGTGTTGAAATGCGAGAATAAATTTAACGTGTCTTAGCGATCGTTGGATTCGACGTTTGCGAAATGCATACGATTGTTAATTTTAATAATTTATTATAAAAATCCTTCAATCGAACGAATCCGTCGATGAGGATACTACTTCGTCTTTTTCTTTATTTTCCTTCTTCTTCTTCACCTTCGTATTCGAAATTTGAGAATAAATTTCAAGTGTCTTAGTGATGATCGTCGGATTTGACAGATTTATGCGAATTTTAATAATGATTGATTGTACAAGATGAACGTACATTTTCTATTTTCTATTTTCTATTTCTTTCTTTTTTTTCTTTTTACTTTCACATCGAAATTTAAGAATGAACATCGAGCATCTCGAACCAATTGTATATACCACAAATGCATAAGATCGTTTTGTTCCTTTTTCTTTTTCATTTTTTTTTATTCTTTCATATTGTTTTCTTTTCTTCTTATTTTCATATTGAAAATTAAGAATGAACATCGAGCATCTCGAACGAGGAGCTTATCTCGAACGAATTATATACCGGAAATGCATAAGATCGTTTCATTTTCGTTTCGTTCCTTCTTCTCTTTCTCATTTTTTTTTCTTTTTATTTTTTTTCATTTTTTCTCTTTTTTTTTTTTTTTTTTTTTTTTTTTCTTGTTCTCGAACGGTTGGCCGCGCGATATCGGCGCGACTCGCGTTTGTCGGGGGTCATCGAGCGTGCTCGTCTCTCTCTCTCTCTCTCTCTCTCTCTTTCTCCGTCGGCAGAGAGTGCGCGTTGGTATTATATAGTCGGGGGAAAAAGGAAAGAAAAGAAAAAAAAAAAAAAGAAAAAAAAAAGAAAAGAAAGGAAAAAAAAAAGAAGAAAAGAAGGGAAACCGATAATGTGCGGCGAAGGAAAGGAACGAACGGCAAGGGAACGAGGCAAGTAAACGGCAATGCTAAAAGAATCCGCCGGATATCCGTTCGGCGTTAAAGAGCCTATCGAGGCCGTTGCGCAACGTGTACGTGCCGATAACGAACGTACGCGCGCGCTCTCCGAAAGAAGGCGTGGAAATGCGTCCTCGTCGTAGTGAGGCGCGAGAGAGAAGTTTTAGGACGGAAAAATTAGCGATGATTAGGGAGGAGAGGGATGATGGTTAAGGTGGGGTGGGGAGTGGGAACCGGCGGGTGGAGGAAAGGAAACAAACGGGGAGGTAGGGTGAGAAATGAATAAATGATAAAAGGAATGATAAAAGGAATCAAATAAATATACACTTACCTTTTTAATTTATCCATTCGAACGAATCTTCGAATTGAATTTTTATTTTTATTTTTATTTATTTATTTCTTTTTTTTTTTTTTTTACAAGTACACACGTACATCAAATGGATCAGGTAGGTCGTCGTCAAGGATGAAATTCGTGGTTAATAATGGCCTGATTGCCTTTTATTTATTTATTTTTTTGTTTTATTTATTTTTTCTTTTTCTACGAATTTCATCCTCGACGACCTGATTATTCGTTTTATATCCCGATCCCGCATTTGATCCGTACGTGTACGATGATCTATACGTGAATGATGATCTATGCGTGAACGATGGTTATCCGAGAGATAATTAAAAAAATAAATAAATGAAAGGAATATTAATTATTCGAATCTCGTAATAAGGAAATAAGATCGTTTTATCGAACGATCATTTATCGTAATACATTTAGAATCCGTCCAATCGACGTCGTAGAAAACATTCATACAGATCGCAATGACGATCGATCGTGTTACGCTTAATAAAATCGATCGATAAATTCCTCGTGTCGTTAGACGCGATACGTGCGCTCGTTTTGAGGATGAATCGAGATCGTCGACAAAAAATTAATCGTAAACGACGATATCGATCATTTACGCTTAACGCATATAGATCGTCGATTTTCTTTTTACACTTTATGCATTAAAAAAAAAAAAAAAAAAAAAAAAAAAAAGAAGAAGAAGAAAAGAAAGAAAATAAAACAATCTAACGAATATACGAAAACACACGCATAATTAATGACACTCCAAAGACGATCTATAAAAAAAGAAAAGAAAAGGAAAGGGAAGATCATCATTTCGTTCGAACGGAATAAATTAATCCATCGTATATGATACATCAAAAATCGAGTGAATGTATAATATACGCGTGTGCATACATTACACACACGCATATATCTTAACTGGCTTTCTAAAAAAAAAAAAAAAAAAGAAAAAGAAAAACAAAAAATATGATAGAAACAAGTCACTACGAATGTCGTGTTTCAAAGTAAAAACACGATCGTTCCCCTTTAAACATTGCGATATGGGAATAAAAAGAATTTGATTCGTTGATAAATTTCTTCTTTCTTTTTCGTTCTTTTCTTTTTCTTTTTTTATTCTGACTCGGCCTCCACCTCCTCCCACCCCTACGACCAGCCCCCATTCCTCTTCGCACCATCGCGGTATCGCGTTATACCATACGTAGTGATACATATACACAGATACGTACGTACGTATAATACCATAGATGTATCCATGGTCCCGTGAAATTCGACGCGCCTAGGCGAGCGCGGGGAGTGGGGGGGGGTATATAACAATGCTTGCATACTCGAGGCAAATAATTCGCGTGGTACGTGCTGCATCACGCGGCGGCCACGGGTGTGTCGTTTTTTTTTCTTTTTTTTTTTTTTTCCTTTTTTTCTGCGTAAGCCTTTGCGACTTCCTTTCACGACGATCACGCTCCGTTCACCGCTCCCGACCTATATCGTTTAGTGCTCCTTCTCGGTCCGTTCCTTACCACACATCGAAAGAGAGAGACAGAGACAGAAAGAGAGAGAGAGAGAGAGAGAGAGAGAGAGAGAGAGAGCGCAGCAACGCGCCTTGCCGTCTGCTGCCGTGAGATCCTACATCCGGCCGGGATTAGTGTTTCTTAATTTTGTCTAACGGAGAAAGAAAAAAAAATTATGTGTGTGTGTGTGTGTGTGTGTGTGTGTAAAAGGAATGAAAAAAAAAAACTAAAAAGAGAAATATCGAATAAAGGTAAAAAAAAAAGAGAAAAATAAAAATGGAAATAAAAAGGGAAAACGAGAGGAGAGCGATAAGAGAGAGAGAGAGAGAGAGAGAGAGAGAGAGAGAGAGAGAGAGAGAGAGAGAGAGAGAGATGGAAGAGAAACGGTGCGGTTCGGTTCGGTTACGGTACGGTACGGAATGGAACGGAACGGAACGGAACGGAATGGAACTAAAAGAGAGAACGAAAATAATAATGAAACGCGAAAAATAGCTAAGAATATTTTTACGATAGCGACACGAGGATAGAGACGAACGGAGGGAGAGAAAGAGAGAAAGAACGAAAAGATATTTTTCTTTGTCCTGCAAGATCATTTCTTTTTCTTTTTGGATCATTTCATTTTGCATCGTTTATCTCACTTTCACTCCATCTTTCTCTCTCTCTCTCTCTCTCTTTATCTCTCATTCTCTCTTCTTTTTTGATATATTATTGTTTTAACAGTATCGTTTCTTTTTTTTTCCCTCGAGTCGAAAAAAATAAAAAGAAACGTAGTAAAGCCCGAAGAACGGGAGAGACGAGTAATTTCCGTCCGGGAAAGATCAAAGTCGTTGGCTCGGGCAAACCAAGCAGCAGCGACCGAGGAAGTCTCGATTAGGCGCGGCGATGATGGTGCTCGTGCCTCGACGACTTTTACAGAGAGAGAGAGAGAGAGACAGACAAACAGACAGACAGAGAGAGAGAGAGAGAGAGAGAGAGAGAGAGAACCTACTTGAAGAAGTTAACTTTCTGCTATAGAGTTTATCTACCATCGTATCCGTAACTATTTAAGAAAAATGTCCCATTTATAAAAGAAAATCAGTGTATGTGAGTGTGCCTGTGTGTCTCTCTGCGTATATACGACTATTTATATTCATTTTAAAAATTCGTAGATATTTTTAAACGCGAGAGAGATTGTGTGTGAAAGAGAGAGAGAGAGAGAGAGAGAGAAAGAGAGAGAAGTAGATATTCGTGAATCGCTTAAAAAAAGAAAAAAAATATGATTATTATCCTTGTATCGATTGTGGGTTTCGATAGGGTCGATCCCTTTCATTCATGATTACCCGGGGTGAGTAAAGTAGGTACTCTTATTTCGTCCTTTTGAAACGAACATAAAAAAGAGAGGAAAAGGACAGATATATATATATATATATATATATATATATATATATATATATATATATATAGTTAGACGTATATACGTTCGTGTGAATGGATAAAAGAGTAAGTGAGAGAGTGAGTGAGTGAGTGAATGAGTGAGTGGGGTGGCGAGGGGTGGAAAGGAAGGAAGGAACGACGACGAGAGGAAGGGAGGGAGTAAGGGGTAGGAAAGGAGGAGGATGAGGAGGAGGGGGATGGGGAGGAAGGAGAAAAGGCGTGGCACGAGAGAGGTATCTATGTTTCGTGCGTCTAGGCAATGATATACGGCCGGAAGGAAGCCAGAAGGCGTTTCCATGAAAAGTACAGGCAAACCGGAAGACCGAAAGACGGGATGTGGTTGGCGAGTAAGTGCCTCTGTATGTATTTCTGTGTACGTCTCTGTTTTGCCCCGTTCCGGCACTACATCTCTCTCTCTCTCTCTCTCTCTCTCTCTCTCTCTCTCTCTCTCTCTCTCGTTCGCATTTCTTCGAGTAGGCAGCAGGCAGCTGGTTGACGATGCTATCGCGGAAAGAGTCCGGCGAAGAGCGAGAGGTACGCGACCGGATATGAGGTTTCCAATGTCGAATGGATCGTTTTTCTGTAGCTTGCAATTAATTTTGCTTATATGCCGACGAACGGCGACGATCGATCGACCAAATAGGAATATATTTACGAACGTTAATTACATGCTATATCGTAAAATTAATTATATATATATATATATATATATATATATATATATGTATATTATATATATATATAAAATTATATATATATTCTTTCTTTCTTTTTTTTTTTTTTTATTATTTTATCGAATATAGAGAAAGATACCATAAGTGTGGTTGTACATACGTAGGATACGCACGTATTTGTCGTTCGTAGTTTCCGACTTAAACTTTGATAATGACTTTGCACGTGTGTGTGTGTGTGTGTGTGTATATTTATGTATATATGTATGTATTTTACTTAGCAAAAAGATAAAATATTACATGATACCCCCCCCCCCCTCTTCCTTTGTGTAAGGTAGCAATAAGACAAAATACCGCATAACTTTTTATCTGGAAAGAAAGATTAAATGTTACATACGTAGTGTTGCTTTATGTTGCGACGAGACAAAATATTACATACATATATACGTACGTACATACATATATATATACATATACATACATACATACATACATGGATGAATGGATACATGCGTAACATTTTATATAGCAGCGCATACTATATATATATATACACACACACCAGTTTTTTTATATACAGCAACCTAACAAAATAATTGCAATTTCATCTTGTACAGACATATATGTGGATACGTAATACATATTTATGTACGTACATATAGTTACAAATAATAAATAAATCAAAGTTAACGAGTGTGGAAGATTAAAAGTGATTAAAATCTTACGGGGGTTGATGTATTTCGAGAATGGAAAAAAAAAGTTGTATCCACAGCGAAACTACGTCCCAGTCGTTTATCTTCGATCTTTTTTTATTACAAATTCATTTTTCAAAAAGAAGAATTTTTATCCAGAGACATACTACGTCCTAGTCGATCTTCTCCGATTTTTTTTTATTACGAATTCATTTCGCAAAAAAAAAAAAATAGTTATATCCACATCGAAACTACGTCCTAGTCGATTGTCTTCGAATTTTTGTTATTATATTTAAAAATTCATTATAAATTCATATTATTATTATAAATCAATGTAAATTCATTTCGCGGAAAAAAAAATTTTATCCGGAGAAATACTTTGTCCTAGTCGATTTTTTTCCATTTTTTTTGATGTTCGTTTTCGTCGACTATTTTTTTATATCGATCGAAAAAAGAATCGATACATAGGTTATGCATGTGTTACACATATGCATGTGTTACACACGCATACCTCTATATAATAAAAAAAAAAAAAAAAAAAAAAAAAAAAATTGTGTTTGATTCGCAAACATGGGCAGGGTCGCGTAAAACGCGGAACGAAAGAATCGGGAAAGTCGTTCTTGGCATACTCACTGGCAGACGTGGCATAGCGAGTGAGCGAGCAAGCGAGAGCACGCGAGACGGGAACCGGAAGTATATTTTCGTGACCCGCACCGATTTAGAAAGCTTTATAGTTTGTACGAGGCTCGGCCACCACCACCACTAACACCACCATCACCACCACCACCACCACCAATACCACCAACACTAATACCACCACCACCAACACCACCACCACCAACACCAATACCACCAACACTAACAGCAACACCAACGTAATCACCGTCATCAACGTCACCGACGCCACCACCGACGCTATCGCCACAATTTCGGCTTAACCCAACTCTCTCACCAAGCCCTTTTTCCTTTATACGTATCGGAGTTAGTTTCTATCGCGATAACGAAATACCAACACGTGCTTCCGATCAAACAGGAAGTACCGAATTTGTAGACTCCTAGACCGAACCTAATTCGGTCCTCGTAGTAAATAGTTTATACCATACGCGCACGAGCTTAGGTAGAAACTTTATTATACGATTTCACAATTTCACGTTTCGTCATTGATTAAATCCGATTCATAAATTTTCTTCTCTCTTTTTTTCTTTTTTTTTTGATCTCTCTCTCTCTCTCTCTCTCTCTCTATCTATCTATCTATCTATCTATCTATCTATCTATCTATCTATCTCTCGTCATAATTTTATCGACGAAAAATTTTATAGATAAAATAATCGTTCGACTATAACTAACCATTTATTCGGGATTAGCTTGTGAATACTGTCGTATTCTTCGGTTAGGTATGATTAAGACATAGAACAAAGTCCTCGTACGTTTCTGCATTTTCTTTTTCTTCCTTTTTTTCTTTTTTTTTGTTTTTCTTCTTTCAAACCATTACGGTATGAGATCATAAAGTATCAGAGAGAGATTTATGCGTGTGTTAGGCTACGGGAGCTCGTAAAAAGGTATACGAGCTCGACGTCAAGTAGAAACTATATCCGAGACGATTTCACGTTTCGTCATTGATTTCATCTGATTCATAAATTTTCTTCCTTTCTTTCTTTCATTCTTTCATTCTTTCTTTTTTTTTTTTTTTCTTTTGTTCTAATCTTATCGTATATATAATACTATATGTATAATTTTAAAGAATTATTACATAAAATTGTAATATCATAGACTATCACAGAGAATTACGCCAATGCTCGTTACGTCTCTATGATTCCTTCCCCCCCTCTCTCTCTTTATCTATCTATCTATCTATCTATCTTTCTCTATCTCTCTCTCTCTCTCTCTCTCTCTCTCTCTCTCTCTCTCTCTCTCTCTCTCTCTCTCTCTCTCTCTCTCTCTCTCTCTGTCTCTATCATAACGTTAGCATTGAGAAAACTCCAACGAAGAAAAAGAGAGAGAGAGAGAGAGAGAGAGAGAGAGAGAGAGAGGATGAGTGTCACCGGTGAGTACTCCGGTGGGTGTGCATTGGCGTACCAACGAAAAAAAAGAAAAAGAAAAGAAAAATATTTCCACTCGATTAAAAAAAGAAAGAAATAAATAAAAAGAAAAAGAAAAGAATGCATTGGCAGTAATGAGTATAATGTATATAATACATTACGCTTGTGTATTGCGATTAATACGTGGCATGTATCTTTCATCGATCACATATCTACGATCTATCGATATTATCTTAATCGCTATGAAATATTTAAGAATACTAATATCAATATATTTTTATAGAAAATAATTGATAATTGCCTTTCAATAATATGCGTCTGTGTGTGTGTGTGTGTGTGTGTGTGGTGTGCATGTGTGTGCGTGTGTGTGTGCATGTGTATATATATATATATATATATATATATATATATATATATATATATATATACTTTTTATTTTTTTTTTAATTTTTCCCTTTACTTTCATTTCTCGACTCGGTTCGCGTGGGCCAGTAAAAGAGAGATAGAGACTGATAAATACGGAGTGAGAGTGAGAGAGAAAGTGAGAGAATGAGTCTGAGAGAGAGAGAATGAATGTGAAAGAGAGAGAGAGAGAGAGAGAGAATGAGTGTTTGAGAGAGAGAATGAATGTGAAAGAGAGAGAGAGAGAGAGAGAGAGAGAGAGAGAGAGAGAGAGAGAGAGAGAGAATGAATGTGTGAGAGAGAATGAATGTGTGAGAGAGAGAGAGAGAGAGAGAGAATGAATGTGTGTGAGAGAGAGAGAGAGAGAGAGAGAGAGAGAGAGCGTCCGCTTTAGATTTATTTCTTCCTAAGCGTTTGAAGCTCGTGCTGGCACGTGGGAGGACAAGCAAGCAGCGTGCGGCTTGAGAAAGGAGAACCGCGTGCGAGCTCCGAACGGAAAAGTGTGCGCGCGCATCCCTTAGCCACCCACTTGTTCACGAGCCCTTGCTCTTTCCATTTATCGCGAACGAGTGGCTTCCTCCTCGTCCTCGCCCTCCTCCACCACTTCATCCTCCTCTTCATCCTCCTCCTCCTTCTCCTCCTCCTCCTCCTCTTCTTCAGTGAACTTTCGCCACGAAATGCTTCGCGAAGCATAGATTTGGATCTACGGTATGATTGCCAATAGAACGAGATTGGCCTTTCGAATATTGAATATGCTTAGAAAAAGTGTGTTGCTATTGACGCGAGTAGGTAGGTTGGCTATTATTCATTGATTCGATCAGATTACTCGAGAGGGATTTTGTTTAACTAATTTCGTATAATTAATATATACATATGTATATATATATATAAATAAGTATAAATAATACATATAAAATATTTTATATATATATATATGCTATTTTTAAATTTATTTTTTGTAGATTATTTATATAATATTATATAAAATAGTAGTATAGTAGATATTATAAATAAATATAGTAAAAGTCAGAGTAATTATATTATTATCATGCTAATACAAATAAAATACACATAAGATAATATATATATGTATGTATGTATGTATGTATGTATGTATGTATGTATGTATATATATCTGTATTTTTGAAGTCGTATTTCATATCTATTATCGTAAAATTAATGGGTATACATTAACCGTTGAGGTTTGAATATTTAAGTATTGGTTATATTACGTTGATTCATAGATCCATAGATTCGAGTTAGATTAGGTTGATCCATAAATTTATAGATTTAAGTTGGATTAAGTTGATCCATAGGTCTCACAGATCCTAGTTTTAGATTGTATCGATCCGTAGATCGATAGATACGAGAGTTTAGAGTAAACTCGATCCATAGATCCATAGATCGTATTTAGATTAAAGTCGATCCATAGATTCATAGATTCGAGCGGATAAGCTGATCCGCAGATACTTGTTTTCGTATTAGAACGAATTGATCTATGGATCCCTGTGGATTCGAGTTAGATCGAATTGATTCGTATAGATCCGTTGATACTCGATTTAAATCAAATTTGATCCATGGTACATTCATTCCCTCGAATTAAACTGATCAACGCGAGAATTGATTTAACGAACGTGATGTGTTATAAACGCGAAAAGTAAGAGAAAGAAAAAAAAAGAAAACTTTATTGCGACAAAATTGCACTTTCATTGCTCGAAACAAATGGCATTTTCTGAAAAAAGAAAACAAAAATTCCCCGCGTTTCAACCATTTTAGCTTGACAATTAAAGTCCACTCGTTATGATTATAAATCAACATGTTTCTTTATCAACTCGGTTGACAAAAATCCATTATTAGCGTCGACACGTTTAACCGCTATAAATTGTACGTTTGTGGGCCGTGAAAAAAAAGAGAGAGAGAAAAAAGTAATAAACATAAAATAAAATGAAATAAATTAAAAAAAAAATAAAATAAAACGAAATAAAACGAAATGAAATGAAATGAAATGAAATGAAATGAAATGAAATGAAATGAAATAAAATGAAATGAAATGAAACGAAATAAAATAAAGTAAAAACGAAATGAAATAAAATGGGCCGATTCGTATAGGCTCTCGTTCTCTAACTCTCTCTCTCTCTCTCTCTCTCTCTCTCTCTCTCTCTCTCTCTTTCTACGTTGAATCGGTAAGAGATAAGAAGTAATACTATTAAAAGATCGAAGTTGGGTGTAAGGACAAAGAGAGAGAAAGAGAGAAGGAAGGTGGTGCACCTTAGCAACGAACCACCAAGAAGTTCTTGCAATGCGTTCAAACCGAATACGATCGAGTGGGCATAGCGTTGCTCTTAGCGTGGGTTTCGGAATACACGAGCAGACATATCCGAGCGGTCATTGTCCACCGATTGGCTGCGAGACTAGTCCCATACGGGCCACGTACCATGTACTGCCCACAGACTTCCTCCTTTTTTTACACCTTGCCTTGTCCCTCTCTCTCTCTCTCTCTCTCTCATTTTCTCTCTCTCTCTCTCTCTCTCTCTCTCTCTCTCTCGTTCTCTCGTGAGCGAGAGCGCGAGCGCGTGTTTCAACCGTATCTTACCGACGCACGAGCCGAGAAACAACGCCAACAACACCTTCACCGTAAGATCTCAGAAAAAAAATCGGTAACTTTGGAAATCTACGGGCGTTTATTGCGGCCGACGCTCCGTGAATGAACTTTTCATTCCAACCTCGTCAACGGGAACGACGACGACGACTAATCGTTTTCGCGATCGAGGAATGAAAATATGAAAATTAATTTGTACCCTTTTATTTCTTTTTATTTTCCTTTTTGTTTCTTTCTTTTTTTTTTTTTTTTTTTATTTAATTTCTTCCATTCTTTTTTCTGCTCTCTCTCTCTCTCTCTCTCTCTCTCTCTCTCTTTCTCTTACGAACACGTCCACGCACGCGCTTGCGTATTTGCGCTCACAAGTATATAACTTAAGGGGGGGGGGGGGGGGGGGAGGGAACGCATAATTCTCCTCGTTTCCGCCAACCTGATGTTGGAAGGCGTCGGTCTCGTCTTCCGTAAAAACAAAAACAACTACGCTTACGCTAATCTCGAGAGGAATATTATAACATGTTACTCGCCCCCCCTCCTCTCTCTCTCTCTCTCTTTCTCCGTTTCATTCGTCGAAACCTATTAAAGATCCGAGAATAAACGAATCTATCCCATCGTCGATGGATTTCGTCGATCAAAACGACAATTTTTTCCCCCGAAACTCTTTGCATTTATTTTTCTCCTTTCTTTTTTTTATTTCTTCTTCTTCTTCTTCTTCTTCTTTCAGTTCGTCGAGTTGGGGATCGTGTCGAGTATAGAGTACAATCATAAGTCGGTGGATACGGCGCGCAAGGGACAAGAGGTTTGTATCAAGATCGAGCCGATACCGGGCGAGGCGCCGAAAATGTTTGGCCGTCATTTCGACGAGAAGGATTTCGTCGTTAGCAAGGTGAGAAAATATAATTGTGATTAACCCCATCCCCCCCACTCCATCCCTAGCCCTCATCCCTCCCCCATCTCGTCGCGTCGCTGAAGAAAACAGAAACAAAAACAATAAAGAATTCGTACCATCGATTTCTACCGCCATAACCTAACCAACGATAACGTACGATCGATGGGATTTAAATCAGGTTGGGTGGTGGGAGTGGGAGTGGGAGTGGAGGAGGGGTGAGAAAGGGTTTATAAGGGGTATATAATTATTTAGGGTGCGGGGTGAAATGACGGAACGAAAAGAAGCAATGCCGCGAAAATAATAACAGCGATAGCGAGAGAGAGAGAGAGAGAGAGAGAGAGAGAGAGAAAGTGGTAAGGTTATTAACGGGGGGAGGGGTAGGGCAAAAAAAAGATGAGCGAAGAAGGGAGTAGGGGTGGGTGTGGGTGGGAAGGTGGGACGGCGGGGTGAGGGAGGGGAATGGGGAAGGGGTAGAGAGGAGGACGAACGAACAAAAAAATAGGGGCGGGGAGGGAAGGAAGAAAAAAAGGAGGCAAGGCTTTGACTCGGTGCAAATTCGACTTAGTATGCAAGATCTGTATCAAAAAAGGAAGATGCACGTCCGGTGGCGATCAGCCGTCCGCCAGCGGCTTCCGGTCTTCGCAGAAGCTCGACGAGTCCCTTTCCTCTCTCTCTCTCTCTCTCTCTCTCCCCCACCTTCTTCGGTTTACTATCTCTCTTTATCTCTCTCTCTCTCTCTCTCTCTTACTCTGTGTTTCTTCATCGTCGTCGTCGTCGTCGTCCTCATCGACGTCATCATCATAGTCATCATATATGTATATATATATTTTTTTTCATTTTTTTTTTATTATTTGTCTTCTTTTAATGAGATAATAGATATCACCTAAAAAAAAAAAAAGAAAAATCGACGATGACGGATGAGGTACGTATGGAGGAGAGTGCTCGCGGTGAAGAAAGGGTGGAAAGGAGGAGCGTGGAGGGGAAGGGCGATTGGTGGTGAGAGGGGTCGATAAAGATGAGAACGCGATATATGTGTACGGGCTTCTTCGCTAATTGGGCAAGTAAAAAGACGAGAATAGACGAGGTATATATAAAAGAAAAGCCTAATAATATATATATATATATATATATATATATATATATATATATCGTTGTTTATGTTATCGTGGAT
>OU426853.1:5237660-5240160 GCA_911387685.1 Dolichovespula media
CAAAAAAGAAGAAGAAAAAGAAAACAAAAAGAAGAAGAAGAAGAAGCGAAGAGGAGAGGATCATCATCCCGTTCGTCGTTCTTTTTTCACGCGCGCGCAAAAAAAAAAAAAAAGAAAGAAAGAAAGAGAGACAGATAAATAGATAAATAGATAGATAGATAGAGAAAAAAAAACAAAAGAAACATACATTTGCGAAGAACAATTTTTTATTCGTAATAACATTCGGAAACATTTGTTCTAAACGTAATTGAAGAACTAGGTAAAGGACGGTACGTTAATACGTACGTACATACATAGATACGCGCAGATTAATTATGTCCTGTTTGCTCCAAATTTCAACGATTAAATAGAATGTCGTGTTTGAAAAGTATTCTTGTCTCTCTCTCTCTCTCTCTCTCTCTCTCTCTCTCTCTATCTCTATCTCTAGAATTTCAATGTTGCAATGAAGATGAAACGAGAGGAGGATGGATTCGGAAGGTGGAATAAAGACGGAACGAACGGTTTACGTTTGCCGTCTGACTTAGGAACGGACGGCACGAGAAAAGATATATACGTGCGTGCACGAAGCGAAAGAAGACGGAGCCAAATGGAACGGGGTGCACGGAAGAGAGAGAGAGAGAGAGAGAGAGAGAGAGAGAGAGAGAGAAAGAGAGAGAGAGAAAGAGAGAGCACCGGAGTCGTAAAACGAGAACGACGAGGATGCAAGAGGATGTAGTCGGCGGACGTTTACGAAGAGAACCGAGTCTCCCCGACATGCGAGAAAAGCTCCCAGTGTGTGCGTTTTGTAGAAAAGCCACACAGGATCTGTTAGTTTCAGCGATCATTTCTCTTTCTCTTTCTCTCTCTCTCTCTCTAACTCATTCTCTCTCTTTCTCACTCGTTCTCTCTCTCTCTCTCTTTCTCTCGCGCGCACGCGCGCACGTTTTACAAACGCGTCCCTTCTTTTCTCTTTATTCCTTCGTCAAATTTACGATCGTTTTAACGTTGAGTCGTCGACACGCGCAACGACCGATATATTTCCATCTTAATCGTTCAACGCATCGAAAGCGTTGCGTACGAAAAGAAAAGAAGAGAAAGAGAAAAAAGACAAGGAAAAAAAAGAAAGAATAAAAGAGAGGAAACGAGAAAATACAAATTTTTCTCGTAGATTCGAACGAGGAAGAGGAAGAGGAAGAGAGAAAAAAAGAATGAGAGAAAAAAAAAGCAAAGAACAGAGAAAGGACAGGCAACGAAGTTCGTAAGAGAGATCGAAAGTGAAGAAAATTAAAAAGAAAAAGAAGAAAAAAAGAAAAGAGAGAGAGAGAAACGATCCCGATGGATATGATCGAAGGCGATTCACGGGGTACCGCGTTGTACCTTTGACGGCCCTGGTAAGCACAATACGAGTATGAATGAAGTATCGTGGCTCTGCTCGAAGAGGGGAAAGAGTGTGAGAGAGATAGATAGATAGATAGATAGATAGATAGATAGATAGATAGAGAGAGAGAGAGAGAGAGAGAGAGAGAGAGAGAGAAACTCGTGGTGTGTTTCGTTAGAGAGTTGAGGTTGCGGGCGGCAAACTGGTGGTGACGCGCGATATGTCGGTGCGCATGCGCGGGAGCCGGAACGTACTCCTTCTCCTCCTCCCCCTCCCTAACCCACCCACCGACCCGTTCGTCCCTCAACCTCGCCACCCCCTCGCCATCCTTTACGCTCGCTCACCGGCCACGGAGGCCACCGCCGTCGCGTTCGAGTCTCTCGCGGACAGGGTACAACACACTGGAAACGATGGAGAATCCGCAATGCACTGCAATAGCAGCGGCGTCGAGTGCAGCCGGCTGCATCGAGAGAAAGAAAGAAAGATAGAGAGAGAGAGAGAGAGAGAGAGAGAGAGAGAGAAAGGAGCGGATATAGTCGTTTTTACGTGCTAAAACGGCATCGTGTAAGCGTGGATATCGAGTTCTCGATTGGACGCCATCTTGTTTACTTAAAAAATAAAAAAAAATGAAAAAAGACGAACAAAAGAAAAAAAAAGAAAAGAACGATCGGTAAATGGATGTGAACGAAAAAAAGAGATAAAAAGATAGAGAGAGAGAAAGAGAGAGAGAGAGAAGAAAAATTTTTCGACGAACGAATAAAATCCTGAAGGAAATTCGATGGGGGCAGAGTGAAGGGAGGGATGGGACGAAACGATGACCGATTATGCTAGGGGGGAAAGAGAGAGAGAGAGAGAGAGAGAGAGAGAGAGAGAGAGAGAGATCGTAGAAAATTTATTGGTTAATAAAAGGAGAGTGACATGGGTAAAGGGTACTCTCCTATATCTAGGGTCCGGAGGAAGATATAGGTACGTGCCTGGACCGCACGAGCTACGGCAACATGGCCGCCAACGAATGAGACCAGCTGAATCTTTCTCGCTTCGTCTCTCTTGCGCGTGGGAGACTAGAATACTTTCTCTCTCTCTCTCTCTCTCTCTCTCTGTGTGTTTCTCTCTATCTATCTGTCTTTCTATCTATCTCTTCCT
>OU426853.1:5242660-5250160 GCA_911387685.1 Dolichovespula media
ACGTTCTCGCGTCGTTGCTCTCCCGTGCGCGCGCGAGTGTGTGTTAGCGCTGCCAGAGAATATAAGAAAAAGAGAAGGAACTCTAATACAACACGACGACGGCTCGTTCACTCTACTACTAATTCGTCGTCGACGATACACCGTTCGTTCGTTCGTTCGTTCGTTCGTTCGTTCGTTCGTTCGTTCGTTCGTACGTTCGTTCGTTCGTACGTTCGTTCGATCCGTGGAGAGAGTGGAGTGTTTCTTCTCTATCATTTTTAACGCGTCCGTCGCTCCGATATACGCGACGCGACGCGACGCGACGCTACTCGATACGAAACGAAACGAAACGAAAGGAAAGGAAAGGAAAGGAAACACGATCGACTAATACCTACTATTTTTTTCGTGAAACGTACGTATATCCAACGTGTTGTGTGTGCGTGTGTTTGTGCGCGCGGGCGCGGGCGCGCGCGCGCGCCTCTCTCTCCCCCCGACAAGAAATAGTGAGAGAGAGAAAGAGAGCGACAAAAAGAGAGAGAGAGAAAAGGGAGAGAGAGAGAGAGAGAGAGAGAGGATAGATAGATAGATATAGAGAGTGTGAGAGAGCAAGAGAGAAGGAAGGGAAACGTGCCGAGCGAGCGAGGAACGATCGGGCCGTGTATACTCCATTCTCTCTCTTTCTCTCCTTTCTCTCTCTCTCTCTCTCTCTCTCTCTCTCTCTCTCTTTCTCTTTTTCTCGCTCTCGCTCTCGCCACCTCTTTCGACTCGCCTCCCGCGTCTAAGTTTCGTTTAAACGTTTCCTCGGTCTCGTCTCGGTCTCGTCTTTAAGTCCGTCGCGAGTTGCGCCCCACGTTAGTCGGTGGTAGTGTAGTAGTAATATAGTCATAGTAATAGTAGTAGTGTAGTAATAGTCGTAATAGTCGTCGTCGTCGTCGTCGTCGTCGTCGTCGTCGTCGTCGTCGTATTCTTCTTCTTCTTCTTCATCTTCTTCTTCTTCACGGCGAAAAGCCGTAGGAAGGAGTACGTATGTGTCGGCGGCGTGCAGTGACGTTGTGACGACCGCGGAAGGAGGAGAAGGTGGAAGAAAGGGGGAAGATAAATCGCGCGTGTTTCTTCGAACTGCGTGCGAGAGCTCGCGTTATAAGGGAGAAGAGGGGAAGGAAGAGAAGGAGGAGTAGGAGTGGGAGTAGGAGGAGGAGAAGGAGGAAGAAGAAGAAGAAGAGGAAGAAGAAGAAGAAGGAGGAAGCAGAAGAAGAAGAAAAGGAGGAGGAGGAGGAGGAGGAAGAGAAGCGGTGGAAGAGGGAGAGAAGGACGACGAAAACGACGAGGGAGGACAAGGAGGAGAGAGAAAGAGTAGTAGTAGTGTAGTAGGTAGTGTAGTAGAAGAAGAAGAAGAAGACTAGCGCGGGAGTGGCGAAGCAGCGCCGAAGACGAGGGGCTGCTGCCGCTGCCGCCGCAACCATCACACCATCACCGTCGACACCACCATCACTACCATTACTACCACCGTCGCTGGCTTCCTTTATATTTTCTTTAACCACCCATTCGTTCCGTTCTCTCCATTTTTAAAAAATCTCTTCTTCTCCTACCTTTTTTTTTTTTCTTTCTCGTTATTATTTCTCTACGGGGCTATCATCCGGACGTCGTCGAATCCCCCCATGCATCACCCCGTGCTCGCCGGTTCGGATTAATAAACGGCGCTGCTAGGAATCTCGAGGAAGAGGAAGAAGAATAAAAAAGCTTAAGGAGTTCGAGTAGAACGAGGAAGAGGAAGAGGAAGTGCTTTTGTTTTGTTTGTTTTGGTGCCGCGAAAAAAAGTGCCGAAAGTGTGGATACCTTGAACTCGGAGTCGCGTAAGGCGCTGCCACTGGCGGCCCTGCTGCCATCATCGTCGTCATCATCATCATCGTCATCGTCATCGTCATCGTCATCGTCATCGTCGGTCCCGCTGCCACCGGCTTTACCACCAAGAAGAAGGCAACGACAGTTCCTCCCTTGCCGGCCCCCGCCCATTCGTTCATCCATCACCGGTTTTCTGTGCGGGCCGACGACGAAAACGACGAAGACGGCGCCGACGCCGACGCCGACGCCAACAACGACGACGACGACGACGACGACGACGACGACGACGACGAAGACGACGACGACGACGACGACGACAGGGATTACGACGGGAATTACGACAGGGACTACAACGACGACAACGACGACGACAAACACGAACAGGACGACGTTGCCCGCGGCCCAACAAGGCGAGCCGTCCCTCGTACCGCCAAACTATCCTGCGCCTCCACGGCCCCCGACTAGAAACGGTGAGTAACTCTATCTATCTAACACGTTCTATACACCTTTTTCGTATCTACATATATATATATACATATATATATACATATATATATATATACATATATATATATATACATATATATATATATATATACATATATATATTATATATATATTATATATATATTATATATATATATATATATATACTCTTTCACCTTCCGATCGTCGGACGTCCTTGCGTTCCACGTTGAGATACGGACAATGCTTCTCTTGTTCTTATTTCTTTTCTTTCTCTTTTTCCCTTTTCTCTACCCCATTTCCCTTTCCCTTTCCTGTCTTATTCTTCTCGGTTTTCTTTCATTTTATTCCAAAAAATCTCTACACCGTATATATATATATATATATATATATATATATATATATATATGTATTTATGTATAACGCATAAAACGTATATCGCCCAGGGAAATGTTTACGTCTGCTCCCTTCTAAACCTCCACCTCCTCCTCCAGTCATCTTATTATCGCTCGGAGTGTTCTTCTCTCTCTCTCTCTCTCTCTCTCTCTCTCTCTCTCTCTCTCTCTCTCTCTCTCTCTCTCTCTCTCTCTCTCTCTACGGCTTTTATCGCTCGCGCATCTGATTCGTCCTCACGGTCGTTGCCGTTTATTATAGTTCGCCGTTTTATATCCGTGCGTGTGTATATATATATATATATATATATATATATATATATATATATATATATATATATTCGCGAGAGAGAGAGAGAGAGAGAGAGAGAGAGAGAGAGAGAGAGAGAGAGAGAGAGTGAATCTTCACGATTATTCGATAAACGTCACGCCGTATTTCTCGTTACGACTGGACTCAAAAGAGTAGAGAAAATATCATTGTCCATGGATATTTGAAAATGGCGCCCCTCCAATATCTCTCTCTCTCTCTATATATATATATATCTTTCTCTCCATATATATATATATATATATATATATATATATATATATATATATATATATACATACACACATAGATATATCTGTCTTATCTATCTATCTATCTATCTTCATTCACCAAACGCCAGAGATTAATAATATAGAGACGCGTACGCGGATTACGTATCCCTGGAACGCGTAATTCATGTGTACAGTGTAACAACACAACAACGTCGGGAGAGGAGAGGATCGGGTTCCGGTAATCAAGATTCTACGAGCGCGCACTCTATCTGCTCCGTTTAGCATATTATTCTGCGACGTAAGAAAATCGCGTGACTCCTTCGTGAATCTCGGAAGCAAGGAAAGCGCGTCTCTCTTTCTCTCTCTCTCTCTCTCTCTCTCTCTCTCTCTCTTAATCTCTCTCTCTCTTTTTCTCTCTCTCATATTCTCTGTCTCCGGAAGCCTACGCACCTACTACGCGCCCACATTAAATCCGCGCTCTCGACGACTATTCATATAAACATATACATAGAAATGTAACGTGAAACGTTTCCACTGCCGAGAGCAAACGCGGTAGAGGCATACATATATACAAACATACATCATACATATATACATATATACATATAACATACACATCATATATATATATATATATATATATATATATAAATGTATGTATATATATATACTTCGATATATATCCTTCTCTACCTTTCTCGCGTTCAACATTCTTTCGAGGTTGTTCATCGAAGGTGTGTGTGCGCGCGCCCGAGCGAGCGAGCGCGCACCTACTCTCTCGCTTTTGAATGGCACAACGCGAAGATTGTCTCTCTCACTCTTTCTCTCTATCTCTGTCTCTCTTTCTAACGCACGCTCCATTCTGTTGTTTTTCACTCGGCGCCGATTTCAAATGGCGAGGTCACACGACTTTGTGCCAACTCTTCTATCGGCGCGCGGTCAGGCGCCTGTGACCGCTTGTGCACGTACGTACGTACGTATGCATTCATGTATGTATGATGCATGCATGTATGTATGATCTATGCATCTATGTGTGTGTAGATTGAGTCACACGGGCTACTCTTTCGTAGAAGAAGAGAGAAAACGAGAGAGAAAGATAGATAGATAGATAGATAGACAAAGAAAGAAATAGAGAGAGAGAGAGAGAGAGAGAGAGAGAATATCTACTCGTTGCCGGAGCGTGCCGAGACGTGACGGTGAATGAAATGCGCGTGAGCGCCAGCGCGCAAAACCCGCCCGCCTTCCCTCTTGCTCGACCGAACCCTCCCTCTCTCCCTCCCATCGTTCTCCTGTACCCTTTCCCTTCTCTCCCGTAGAAAGTTTTGCGAGAAAGTCACCACACACAACACATACACACGCATACATACACGCACACTACCTTTCCATTCGTGAAATGCGTACGCACGCGCTCTCCTCGCTTTCCTTCCCCCCTCCTCCTCCACCTCCGTTCGTTCGTCCGTCCGTCTGTTCGTTCGTCCTCCTCCTCCTTTTTCTCTCCTGCCCTTCATTCACTCTCGCTTTCGGTCATGCGCCGCGTCCTCCTCTTACCCCGTCTCTCTACATCCGACACCTCCTCTCCAACTCCCCCCACCCACCACTTCTACCTCATCATTCCACCCCACTCCCCTCTCTCTCTCTCTCTCTCTCTCTCTCTCTCTCGGCTTCGCTCCCCTCCATACTTCTCTTCATTAACAAAAATATATCCAACTTCTTTTACGCAAACATCCGATGTTCGCTCTCTTAACTTGGTTAATTTCTTACTCGTTTACTTCAATAATTTTTAAACGAATCGTCGTCGTCGTCGTCATCGTCGTCGTTGTCGTTGTTGTTGTTATTATTGTTATTGGCTATTTTTATTATTTTTATCATCGCTCGGACGAAGAAAACTCGATTTCCAACGTTTCCCGCCTCTTTCTTTTCCCTTTTCCCCCCTTCTCATTTTTCCCCTTTTCCTTGTCCTGTTCACGCGGCAGAACCACGTGATTCTATTTCTCCCTCTCCCTCCCGCCCTCTCTCTCTCTCTCTTTCTTTCTCTTTTTTCTCCTTATATATATATATATATATATATATATATAAGGATTATATATATATATATATATATTCTCTTTTTTTATCTATCTTCGAATAGATATCACACTGCGCGTTTTATCCCCCTCCCCTCCTTCTCCTTCTCCACCACCTCTTCCACCACCACCACCACCTCCTCCTCCACCTACTCCTCCACCTCCTCCTCCTCCACCACCATCACCTCCTCCTCCACCACCTCCTCCTCCTTCATCTTTTGTGATTCACGGCTGCTAATGCCATTTGTTTTACCTTGCCGTATCGGACTTTCATCGGGCATGCAATATATATATTTCAAGTGTATATCTATACATGTACGTACGTATTATTTATGTATGTGTGTGGTGTATGTACGTGGTGTATGTACGAATGGAAGCAAGTGTGTGTTGGTGAAAGGCACGATCCCCGCCTTTTAGTACGGCGACCGAGCCAAGGTGGATATCGCGTTTTGCCAGCGTACTCTGTTCATCGTTGTAGCTACGAATACGCTGAATAGGCACACATACACCACTTGCATACGTATGTGCCTGCTTCTGCTGCTGCTGCTGCTGCTGCTTGCATCTGCGTCTGCATCTGCATCTGCATCTGCATGCATTCATGTACATACGTATATACCTAGTATATATATATATATATATATGTATGTATGTATATATTTATATATATGATATATATATATATATATACATATATATACGCTTGATACCGCAAACGTCGGCCTGGTATGAATGAGACCACGATTTCCGTGCATGACGATAGTATTATATATACTATACTTGTATGTACTTACACGTGTGTGTGTGTCTATATATATATATATATATATATATATATATATATATATATATATATATATATGCAGTATACGTGCCCGTTACTTACGTTTCTTAGGTATCTTTGTGTTTGTAGTTTATTGCCAGTCGCAAAAGAAACACCTGAGATCATTCGTAGAACAAAAAAGAATATATAACGTTCGACGTTGTCTATCGCAAAGGAGGGAGGGGGAGTAGCAGTTTGTTTAATGACTTTGACTTCTTCAATGGCCCGACGCTACGAGCGTGTAACGATTAGATAGAGATTAGCTTGTGATTATTTTCTCTTCTAAGCGTGAATCGTTCTACCAGCTATGCTTATTCACTACGTACTTACGTACCTCATATATATATATATATATATATATATTATATAGTACATGTATATTTAAATATGTATACATGGGAGAGAATCTTTTTTGGCAATCCCCGACACGCTCCGATAAACATCAATGATACGGATCTCGTTTATTAATGAGAGTAATTAAATTTCCTTTGACCTATTACCAGAGGATATTCATTCATACTAATCAAAAAAACCCATCTATTCGCGATTCGCGATTCTTGAATTAATTCATTCGTAAGAGATACATATCCGCGGGCGCATATAATATTTTTCAAACATTTTTCAAGAAAGTAGAAATGATATTATTTCTTCGTTTTTCGTAACGACTTTCTTGGTTCGACCTTATTTGGATCTAATTTTATACTAGAACGGTGTCTCTATGTTACTTTTCGATAACGAGTTCGAGAGCGATTGATCGATCGATATCGATTTACCCAACATATATATATATATATATATGTATGTATGTATATATATATATATACATACACACATTAACACACATACAAATAAAATGTATGTATAGAACTCGTGACAAGTTCTGTTGGAAAAGAGGCCGCCATTGGTAGTTTTCGCAATAGTAAGAGATCGTCTAGCACCTCTCTATTCACGATCGACGATCGGAACTGTATCAGATCGAACAGAGTCGTACTCGAATTTCGGTACACAGCCGTGTGTTTCTTCTTGAATAACGCAAGAATACCGCAGCACGCTATCTCCGTGTTTGCCAACCCCGTTATCTCTCGTTCCTTCATCGTTCTTTTCCCTTCCCTCTTCACCGTCTCTCTCTCTCTCTCTCATTCGCTCACTCGACTGCTCGTTGACTCTCCTCTCTCTCTCTCTCTGTCTCTCTCTTGATTCTGTCTCTCTTTCTCACTGTCAGTGACTCCGGTTGTACCTTCTGTTGCTTTTGCACGAGCTGCCAGCGCAATCTACAATCATCCTTATGTGTTCTCGCGATACATCCGGTCGACTCTCTCTCTCTCTCTCTCTTACTCTCTCTCTCTCTCTCTCTCTCTCTCTCTCTCTGCCCCTTACTCTTTCTCTCTGTCTACCTCTC
>OU426853.1:5260160-5272660 GCA_911387685.1 Dolichovespula media
ACTTGCTTTGACTAAAATCCCGACTACTAAAACCTTCGCGGTCCTTCGTGTCCCTTTTCCTCTCTCTCTCTCTCTCTCTCACTCTCTCACTCTCTCTCGCTCGCATTTCTGAAAAATTTATCTTTAAAATGTCCTCCTTTCTTTTCTTTCTTTCTTCTTTTTTCTCTTTTTTCAATTCTACCGCACGAATGGGATTTAGATGAAAAAATCCATTTGCAAAAGGGGACAATATTAATAGGCGCGCAAAAGTGTCGATATTGCTATTCTCAACGAAGGAACGACGATATCGGACGTCGATGACAGGAATGAAACATCTGCCACTCCGTGAGTCTCTCTCTCTCTCTCTCTCTCTCTCTGTGGCATGCAAGCACATACACACAAATATTATATACACGCGAGTAAGGAACGCGTAAAAACACGTAAGGACGACGACGTCAGAGCCATTCTTCGAGGTTACGATCTGTGAGCGAGTCCCGTGTCGAGTAAAATGACGACTCGCGTTGGCGTGGTGTACGCGTTACGCGAATGGACGACGAAGAAAAACGTGTGGCGGGGACGGCCGGGTCGACCTTCCAGGGGATCCTTACCCGCGTGACACGGTCCTGAAAACGTCGGTCTCCTCAAGAGAAAGAAAAAGAAAGAGAAAGGAAGAAAGAGAGAGAGAGAGAGAGAGAGAGAGAGAATGCCGTTGGGCACACCATCGGCCGGCCGGCCGATGGATGGTAACGTGCCCACCGTAAAACGCCATGAACGACGTCAAAAGAGAAGGACTCGATCGATGCGCCATGGAACACGATACGTTTGTTCCTATCTCGCTCCGTCTCGTTCCTCCTTCTCTCTATGTGTTGAACGAGACAACGCCTCGAGCTCCTCTCTCTCTCTCTCTCTCTCTCTCTCTCTCTCTCTCTCTCTCTCTCACTCTCTGCCCCTCCATTTGTTTCTATCCGTTTCTCTCTCTCTTTCTCAATATATATATATATATATGATATGTGTGTATATGTGTATATAGAATGTGATGTGTATATATATATGATGTGTGTATATATATATATGTACACACACTTATAACACACAGCATACATATATATTTGCTGTCTCTCTTTAGCGATCGAATCGATCGTCGAGAAGCAAGCGCGTCGCCGTCGACGTCGTCGTTACGCTCGTCGACGAGGACGACAGGCGGAGAGGTAATGTTTTCATTCAATGCAAAGCTTCAATGATAGCTTCCGCTCATTCATGAAAAGCTTCGTGTTGCGTCTCGGTAGTTCGCCACAATATCGCCAGATGGCAACGTCGTACCGTCACGAACGACCGGGCCGCTGCCCACTCTCTTTCTCTCTCTCTCTCTCTCTCTCTCTCTCTCTCTCTCTCTCTCTCCCTTTCTCGCTTGCTCGTGTGCTCGCTCGTTTACGCTCCTCTCTCTCCCCCCCCTCGTCCGTCGGTCGCCATTCATGGCTTCCTTCCCACCTTCTTCTCTTCCTGCTTCCCCCTCCCCTTCCCCCTGCCCGACGTCCGCCTCGTCCTACTTTCCTCCGTCTCTTTCTCTCGCTCGGTTCTTCCGTCTCCGTCGTTCGGGCACTTCCGTCCAATCGGCGCTCCCGTCTCCCCACTCCGCGTACGGCGCGCCCCCTTCTCTCGTCGCTTCTAACCGCTTACCGGGAGTCCATTGTCAGTCGTTCGCCAGCACTGCGATCGTGCGTGTCTCTTTTACTTTTCCTCGCGTCGTCTACCGTAACAGCAATAGTAGTAGTGTAGTAGTAGTATATATATAATATATATATATACATAGTCCTACCATAGTAGTAAAATACACGCATATATATATATATATATATATATATATCGCACGTATAATTCGAGGGTGAACGTCATCGTTTTCGTTATTCGTTATCTCTTTCTATCTCTATCTATCTCTCTCTTTTTCTCTTTCTCTTTCTTTCTCGCTCTTTCTCTTTCTCTCTTTCCGAATAATTCTTTCGTTATATTCTCCGTCGCGCTTTTCGCGTTCTCGAGACGCGCCGCCAAGCATCGCCGTCGCCTTCGTTGTCGTCGCCGTCGGTCTTGTCGTCTCATCGTTGGATTCTCGTCTTATTCCTATTCATCTCTTTCTCTCTCTCTCTCTCTGTCTCTCTCTCTCTCTCTCGTTCTCATCTCTCCATTTCTCGGTTCTGTTCGCTCGCTCGCCCGAACAAAAAAAAAAAAAGAAGAAGAAAAGGAAAGAATAAAAACGAATGAAAGAGTCGGATGAAAGAGGGAGGGTAACCGTCGTGTGGACCTTCGAAGAAAGCAGAAAAAGAGGCGGAGGAAGAAAAAGAAAAGAGAAGTTAAACGAAGGAAAAGAAGAAAGGAGATAAGAAGTAAGGAAGGAAGGAAGGAAGGAAGGAACGAACGAACGAACGAACGAACGAACGAACGAAAGAACGAACGAACGAACGAACGAACGAAGAAACGAAGCAAGAAAGTTAGCAACCAACAACCAACCAACCAAGCTAACTGAGCAAGCTTAGCTTAGTTTAGCTTAGCTTAGCTTAGCTTAGCTTAGCTTAGCTTAGCTACTCTCGCAGAGTGTATGCAGCAGAGTAGTAGTATAGTAGTAGTAGTAGCGGTAGTAGTAGAGTAGTAGTAGAGTCGAAGTCGGTCTACTACTAGCGTCGGACGTTACCTTATGGAAGAGAGTAGAGGAGTCGTCGTGGCGTGCGTGTAGTAGCGTCGGCGTAAGAGCGGAGGCAGTAGCGCAACAAGAGTGGTGGCTCCTCGTCGATACGCTCCGAGCGACGGCTCGCTCGTAAACAACGCGGGAGAACTACTATCTCTCTCTCTTTCTCTCTTCTCTCTCTCTCTCTCTCTCTCTCTCTCTCTCTCTCACTCGCATTCACATTCGCGTTCGCGCTCGGCTCTCTTGGCTCGCGAGAAGGAGAAAGACAAAAACGTGTGTAAAAGGGAACGACAACGGCGCACAGGCACGGCCAACAAGCAAGCAAGTAAGCAAGCAAGCAAGCAAGCAAGCAGGCGCAGAAGAGGAGGGTGGGGCTCATCATCTTCTACTTTTCGAGTCACTTGCTCCTTCTTTTTTGTACTTCTTTCCAATATTTTTCGAGTATCGAAGAATTAACATAGGAGTTAGAGAATTGGATGTTACGATCTTAGATTCGTTTTTTTACGGAGAAGAACTCGGACCTCGAAGAAGACGTATAAGAGGACGAGGACGAGGACGTGGACGTGGACGTGGACGTGGACGAAGTCGAGGGAACAGAGATCGCGCCGGTCGGAAAGTTGGTGCTATCTCTCTCTCTCTCTCTATCTCTCTCTCTCTCTCTCTCTCTCTCTCTCTCTCTCTGTCTCTCTCTGTGTGTGTGCGCGCGCGCACGCCCCGTGTGCGTGCTGTGCCGTGCCGTGCCGCCGACACGCCCCCGACACGCTCGGACCCTGCCTCCCCTCTCGCGCGCAACTCCCTGCAACCACCACCACCCCCCCACGGCTCTCCTGCTGTTACGACGAGACACCGAGCTCCACGCTCTTTTACTGCTTTTCCATTAGTCCCATGAATCTTCAGTAAGTTTTTCTTCTTCTTCTAATTTTTCTTCTTCTTCTTCTTCTTCTTCTTCTTCTTCTTCTTCTTCTTCTTCTTCTTCTTCTTCTTCTTCTTCTTCCTCTTCCTCTTCCTCTTCCTTCTCCCCTCACACCCTTTTTCTTCTTCCTCCCCTTTCCGTCTTTTTTAAATTATTTTTTCCTTCTTTTTCTCTTTTTTTTTATTCCTTTTTTATTCTCTCTCTCCCTCTCTCTCTCTCTCTCTCTCTCTCTCTCTCTGTCTCTGTCTCTGTCTCTCTTTTTCAAATAATTCTCGCAGAGATGCAATAAATCTTATTATCAATTCTATCCTGCGTGTGCGTGTGCGTGTGTGTGTGTGTGCATCCGTCGGGTGAGACGCGCTCGTGCGCGTGTTTACGTCTTCATGAAAAATTTGTCGACGAATAAGAGAAAGGGGAAGGAAAAGTAAAAAAAAAAGAATTCTTTCTTTTCTCTCTCTCTCTTTGTTTCTTTTTTTTTTCTTCTTCTTCTTCTCCTTCTCCTTCATACATCCCGCAAATGATGATCCGTTCTTATATATACCTACCACTCTCTGTTTATATTTAACATTTTTCTATCGCTAATCGTATATTTTCATTCCATTGTCCATCACGTATTTATCTCGACGCGAGTAAAGTCATTTATCGTTTGTATCGTATATCTATCTCTATCCTGTGTATGTGTATGTGTATATATATATATATATATATATATATATATATATATATATATATATATATATATATATATATCTTTCTGACGTACCATTTACGCTCGCGTAGGATAGTATCGAAAGTAAAAGGTTCGCCCGGTATAACGTACGTTTCATTTTCAAGGTTCTCGCGTCCAACGATCCCTCTCTGTGTTCTACGTTCATACATTACACACACACACACACACATATATATATATATCTATATATGTGTATATATATATATATATATGTATGTATGTATGTATGTATTAGCGTATGTTCGTTCTTACGTAGAAGATATCTCTATGTACGTACATACATATATACATCCTCTCTATGTACGTTTTCACGAGAGAGAGAGAGAGAGAGAGAGAGAGAGAGAGAGAGAGAGAAGTATCGATTATATCGGATCCCCTCCATCTCGGCCAACCAGTTATACTTCCTGTCGTGTTTGCTTTTTTCATCATCGTCATCGTGATTATCGTCATGCAAGTATCAGAACTCTAGATCATCGGAAAAAGATCTATCAGTTAAGTTCATCTGGTTCGGATCGTTTAAAGTATTGCCATTACGATTAAATACTCCTACACCGATACGCATCGATTCTCATTATAATAATAATAATAATAATAATCGTCGTCATTGTGATCGTCGTCGTCATCATTATCATCATCATCATCATTTTCGTTCTCTCTTTTCGTTTTCTTTCAGTGTCTCTCTCTCTCTCTTTTTCTTTCTTTCGGTTTCGGCTTTATCAGCGATCCGAGACTGAATCTATCGAGGAAGAGCGTATCGCGAGACGAGACATCCGGTCTTATCATACTCCGGCTTCCTGCTTCGCGACATGAAATTATTTTTCTTTCGTTCCAATTAACTTCTCCATGTCCTTCCATCTCTATCTTATTTATCTATCTTATTCGTCCGTCCGTCCGTTCGTTCGTTCGTTCATCTATCTTTCTTTCCTCCTTTATTTTTTCTCTTATAGACACGTCCACTACTTATTATATTTCTCTTTCCGTCTCATACCGGAAATGCTTCTCAGCTCTCGTATATTTTCTCGTCTTTCGATAGAACACAAAAAAATATATATATACATATGTATGTATATATGTGTGTATATATATATATATATATCTCGCGATGATTATGAAAGTGTCGTATAAATTGATAAGTAAGAAAAAGTTTTATACAATATTTATCTAACTTTTATATATATATATATATATATATATATATATATCGCTCTCTAATTATCTCTAAATAAAACATCACATATCTAAATCGCGTTGATTTCATAATCATATGAACGCTCACATTATATACATACATACATACATACATACATACATACATACATACATACACACATACATACATACATACATATATATATATATATATATATATATATATATATATATATATATATAACACGTACGTTCCATCGAAATAATATTACTATCGATTTATATATTCCTACATATACATCAATGAATCGTTACTATGATCAACCACACGTATATATGTATGTATATATATTTTTACATGATATATACGTCAATAAATCGCTGCAACGATCCATAGAAAAGCTCGTTTTAATCGTGCGACGTTCGATGGACAACGAACGGTACCAACACCTCCCGTTGTCCATTAATTTGTAAATTTCAATCGTACGTACGTATAAATACCTTGCACAAACGTAATGTACGTGATCGCGCTTGTCGGAGAAAATTAAAAAAAAAAAAAAAAAAAAAAAAACGTTTTTAGTCGTCGTGGGCGAGGAATTCGAAATACGCGAAGTAACCGTGGTTGCTTCCTCCGATGCCGCAATCGCGGCGTTCTACGCGGTCCACGCGTAGCATCCGGATCACGTAAGGAATAACGTCCAGAGAGATAATATCGTCGATCGCAATGCGGATATTAAGCAAGCGCGAACATAGCAGCAGAGACGGGGAGTGGGTTGGGACGTATATATGCGTACGTACGTAGCTCGCGAATCGGCACATTAGCCGAACAATATTATGACAACGAAGACTACGACGAAGAAGTGGACCCTTCCTCCTCCTCCTCCTCCTCCTCCTCTTCCTCCTCTTCCTCCTCCACCTTCTCCTCCTCTTACTTCCTCCACTTCCCTTACCCCACCGCCAACTCTTCCTCGTCCGACGTTCGTCATTGATTTTCATTTGAAATGACTCACGATCGATTCACGACTAGTATCCATAAAACTTATCTCATACTTGTACCTGGAAAGTTGTCCTCCTCCGTTTCCCTCCTCCCTCTCCCCTCCCTCCCTCCCTCCGTCCCTTCCTCCGTCCCTTCCTCCTACCCAACTCTCTATCATCTCATTTACTCCTTCCTCATTTTTTTTTCTGTATTTTTTCTTTTACTACGTTCTATTGTGTTTAACGTAAAGAACCACACACACAGAAAGAGAGAGAGAGAGAGAGAGAGAGAGAGAGAGAGAGAGAGAGAGAGAGAGAAAGTACAGCGATGATAGAGAGCAGAATGTAAGCCGGAAATGGTCGACGTTATCTCAACTTTACGAACGACTATAGGACTTTTGACTGACCTATGGCAGTTCGTCGACGATAGCTCCGGGTTATTTCTACCCTAAGTGTAAGAAGGATATGAGACAGGGCACCCTCCTCTTCAATGGACTGCCTGTTTACTCGTGAATGTGTGAGCGTTTGTACGTGACTGCAGTATGTATATCTGTGTCCGTTTGTCTCTCTCTCTCTCTCTCTCTCTCTCTCTCTCTCTCTCTCTCTCTCTCTCCCTTTATTTTTCTCTTTCTCTCTAAAGCGAGAGAGAAAACGTTCGAGATCAATCCTCTTTTTACTCTCTATCTCTCTCTCTCTCTCATCTTTCCTCATCATGCAATTTTTTTTTAGATTAGGATATATGTATGTTACGTTGAAATTTGTGAACGGGGTTAAAGCGGAAGTTCGTTTACGTAGGAGGAATTGACCGTGTCTCTTCGGACGATTTCGTAAATTGTGATTTATAAGATATTGCTTATTGTGTGTGTGTGTGTGTGTGTGTGTGTGTGTGTGTGTGTTATGTGTGTGTGGTTATACGAGGTGATACGATCCTGATGGATTAACCGAGGAGACACACCATTCTCTCTCTCTCTCTCTCTTTCTCTCTCCCCTTCCGTCCGTCCGTCAGTCTATCTTTCTTTCTCTTTTTGTTTCTCTCATCCCGTTGAGAAGCGTCGCGCGAGTATATTACATATGAAACGTTGAAACGTTTCTTAGAAATCTGTGGGCGCCTCGAGTGGGCCGTGGAACGTCGGGTCGATTATAAAAGAAATTTAATAGGGACGGTTCTTCGCGGGTTTCTCCGTAAGAATTTCGCCGTATAATATCAACGTTCGTACCTACTCAAAATCCTTCGAGAGATTTTCTTTTCTTTTTTTTTTTTTATTTTTTTTTTCTTTTTTTTTTAAATAAATAGACCTCGCGCAATGTCGACGAAATTGTCTTTCTTTCTTTCTTTCTTTTTTTTTTTTCTTTTTTTTTTTTTTTTTGTACGAACGACGATGGAAGGAAAATCTTGGGCCGCGCTTTAAGGATGACATCAATTAGCGTATACGCAAACCCACGCGTACGTGCGTACGTGCGTTAACGCTGGACGTGTATGCGAGAGAGAAATCGTGAAACTACGAAGACGAAGACGAGAAGGTGGCTTCGATCGATCGAACGAACGAACGAACGAACGAACGAACGAATACGCGCGTCTTGGAGCCCCGGTACGTGGATCGTTTTGTTTTGGTCGAAAGAAAACGGTCGATTCCTTTCTGTGGGCCCTGTGGGCGCAAACCGAGTGGGCCGAAGATCACTGAATCAACGGTCGCATCGCGCGAACTACGGGCACCCACTCGTGTAACCACGTACGCCCACTCGAATCTCTTCATATCTCTCTCTCTCTCTCTCTCTCTCCCTCCCCCTCTCTATTTCCTTCTCTCTCTCTCTCTCTCTCTCTCTCTCTCTCTCTCTCTCTCTCGTTCTCATCACGTAGGTAGAACGGTACAGACCGTGGCGAATCTCTCTTTTACCCTATTAAAATGGCATCTCGCTTGTCGGCGCGTTAAAGTCTCCAATACTGTTAGAGTCTCTACCAATCAACCCCTTTTTCGAAATAATATTTTTGGATCGTCGATGATCGATACTGACGTAGCGTGTGTTTTTGCTTGTTTGATTATAGGTGGGGATGAAGCGCGTGTCGCGAGGGCGAGGGGAAGCGGACGCGGAGTATTACCGAGTACCATCCTTGCTAATGGAACGCCCCCGTCGAGAGTGCCACCACCTCGCGCGGGCTGGGCTGTGCGTATCACAACAACACTCCAACAGCAGCAACAGCAACAGCAACAGCAACAGCAACAACAACAGCAGCAGCAGCAGTGTACTACGCCGATTCTTCCAGGTAGTAGAAGGACAGCAACACCGACGAACGGTGTTCAACGATGGGCTAGCGGGCAGGCGACGTTGTCTTCGTCGAGTGCATCACTGGCGAGCGGGGGAGGAGAAGAATCAGTCCTACCGAGTGTACTCCGAGGAGGAAACGGAGTTCATCAGCAACAGTTACAACTACAGCTACAGCAGCAGCAGCAACAGCAGCAAAGACGAAACCACCGGCACCAGCTGGAGGATCGTAGGGAGAACGAGGAGGAGTTGGAGGCGACGAAGAAGGAGGAATACCGTCCTCGCCATCAGAGACATCAGCAAGGGGACTGTTTTGAACTGAGAAGTCGGCAGATGTCGCAGAGGAATGCGATACCGGGGCTCTCGCGGGCTGCCGTCGTCATCAATGGCGTCGTCGACGGCGAGCATGTACGCGTCCACGATCACAATCGACCGTTCCCACCTCCAAGAACGTCCCCGTCGAATACTCGGACGACGAATACAGGAACGACAACAACGACAGCGGCAAGAGCAACGACGACAACGACGACGGCGGTGGTGTCTCCGATGTCGACGACGACGACGGCCCTGAGGATACCACTGACGGCACCGTTGGCACCACTTTCCTCCTTGAGTTCCTCCTTTAGGAGTAGGCCGACGAGTAACGTGCGAACGCCGCCAGCTCAGAGCTTCGAATCGTCAACGGCCCCTCTGGCAACCTTGCAAACCGGCGTTTCCTCGAGGAATCTTTTGACGCCTACCTCGATGGACGTCCCCCCCACACCACCAAGGAGCCCGCTCGGCGAGGTTAGCCTGGCTACACCGAGACCGGACGGCGAGAGGATCATAAACGAATACGTCGAGACACCGTTCAAGCAACAATCAAATGTAGTCGAACGTCGTCTCGACGGTGTTGGTGGTGGTATCGTCCTGGTCGATACAATCGACGGCAAACGTTCGGGCAACGATTGTCCGAAGAAAGAGAGGGCAAGGTCGCGAGGTAAGCACGCCACGGATACAGGAATAATACCGAGCCTTCATCGAGCCTCGGCCGTCAATAATACCGGGGGGCCTAGGCGCCGCGATTTAGACGCGAACAATCCATCGGGTATCGTACTGTCGGGTCCAGGCTCGACGATTAACGCGACTCCAGCTACGGTCAGGATACTGAGGGAGGGTGGCGATAGGAGGGCCGTGACGAAACAACCTGTCTCCTTCACGAAGGAACCAGCCAACGCCCTTGGCTCGACGAGGAACTACGATCCGGCCGGTCTATCGATCATCTGCGAATATTGCGGGAGGTGTCGTTGCGAGTCTTGCCGGGAACCACCACCGTTACCCAACCGATGGCTCTGCAACGATTCATGCTTTTGCTCAGCCGAGACTATCTTGGATTATGCATCGTGCCTGTGTTGCGTTAAGGGACTCTTTTATCATTGCGTCGATGGCAATGGCGGAAGCGCCGGGCCCGGTAGCGGTGCCACCGGGCCTTCCTCGATGGACGTTGACAATGGGGATAGTTGTGCCGATCAGCCATGTTCTTGCACCGGCAACAGGACCCTATCGAGATGGGCCTGTCTAAGTGCTTTGACCCTGGCGATGCCTTGTTTACTTTGCTATTGGCCGCTAAAGGGTTGCGTGGCCGTTTGCGAGGCATGTTACGCGCGTCACGCCTCGCAGGGCTGCCGCTGTGAGCCTGGCGTATTGACGGGGAGCAACACCTCGAGCAGGCATCATGCGATTGCCAACGACATAGGTTATTCCAGGGATCCGGAGAAAAGGCTACTCGATCCGGTAACCCCGGAACTTTGAACCACGATCACCGATCACCCGTTCCGCGATTCTTTCATCCTGCAAAGTCAACTATACTGGAACTCTCCGTGCATAACTTCGGGGTTGGGTGGGAGTTAAGGGGTGAGGGTAGGGGGGCGGGAACGATGGTGGTGCGATATGCGCATTGATTGCATTAAGTACAAGAGTTGCATTTAAGTCCGGAATTCGAACGTTTTTACACCGACGAACTAAATTACTATTAAACTATTATTATTAAACTATTATTATTATTATTATTATTAATATTAATATTATTATTATTATTATTATTATTATTACTATTATAATTATTACTATTATAATTATTATTATTATAACTATTATTATTACAACTATTATCGTAACGTATGATCACGCCGCGAGTGTTTTATTTATTATTCTTTCACGTGCGAGAACGTATACATACACATGGTGTACGTATGAGAGGGACCGTTTCCTTATATGTGAGTGCGTGCATGAGTGCTTGACAGTTATATGTATGATGTGTGAGTATGCCTGCGTGGGAGAGAAAGAGAGAGAGAGAGAGAGAGAGAGAGGGAGAGAGAGGGATTAGAATACGAACGACATACCACTTACGACTTATGGGAGAGAGCTAACTCGTATACACTACGAAAATGTAAAACATTTATGAGGGCATGGGGAGGAGGGCGAACTATTGCGCATGTAGGTGTGTGCGCATCGGCTCGAGACAAAAAAAATTTCATATATTAAATATATGTATATTGTATATTATGTTTGTATAAAGGTTCATCTTTTCTACGATTAATTTATTCGCGGATATATTGCCAAATATATATAGTCGAACGCGTAGCAACGTAAATATATATATATATATAAATATATATATATATATGATGGAAGTGTCGAGGTTTCTCTCTCTCTCTCTCTCTCTTTCTCTGTCTCTATTTCTTAAGACAAAACGGAAGTCCTTTGGAACGTCTCTTTGCCCCCCACCCCCGCCCTTATTTTGTTTATCATATCGACGGAAGAAAGAAAAAATAAATAAAAAATGACGTTAAGGGGATGATCGCAATTTTTCTTTTTCTTTTTTTATTCTTTTTTCTCTTTCTCTCTCTCTCTCTCTCTCTTTCTCTCCTTCGTCATCCTCTTCTTGGTATTATAGTTACGTTGAATATACGGGCAACTCTCGTGTCTCGGTTTTCTATAGAGTTTGTCCCCATCAGCAAAAGAGCATCGAAGAAGCAACCCAGCCAGAGAGCTTAGTATATAGGACGTATATACATACATACATACATACATACACATATATATATATGTATATATATATATATATATGTACCTAGGACGAGATCGAGACAAGTGCACGCGGCTTGGTTCGCGAAAGAAGCGTGTATCTCTCTCTCTCTCTCTCTCTCTCTCTATCTTTCTCTCTATTGAGAGAAGAGAGAAGGAGACCTGGTGCGTGTGTGTGCGTGGGTGTGTGAATGGAACGTCGATGTAGAATGTGCGAAAGAGAGAGAGTGAGAGAGAGAGAGAGGGGGTGAGGAGGGAGAAGGAGAGGAAGAAACAGCGGATGTGCATACGTTTGGTTCGAGAGATATCTTGGAGCGTTTTCATCTTTTTTTTTCTCTTTTCTTTTCTTTTATTCTAATCTTTTTTTATTTCCATTTTTTTTTCTTCATAGTCTCTTCCCTCTCTTTATTATTACTATTATTATATTATTATTATTAATATTATTAATATTATTATTATTATTATTATTATTATTATTATTATTATTTTATTTTTTTCTTCTTAATTCCTCTTCCAGTATTATCTAGTCTTGCGCGAGTGTCTCATTAATGAGATCACACACACACACACACACACACATATATATATATATATATATATTTTTTCGTTTCTTTTCGAAGAAGGTAACATCGAGCTAAACGACGTGTATATCCGCCCTTTAAAATTGCAGGGAAAAATTGTATAGAGAAAAGGAAAAAAGAAAGAGAAAGAAAGAATTAAAAGAAACGAGAAAAAGAGAAGGAAGAAAA
>OU426853.1:5277660-5325160 GCA_911387685.1 Dolichovespula media
CTTTCTCGATTCATGAATACTATTCGTACGGTTGAAGAAGAAAAAGAAGAATAAAGAAAAGATAAAAATAAAAATAAAAATAAAAAAAAATAAAAAAAAAGGGGAAAAGGCTGCATTATATATATATATATATATATATATATATATATATATATATATATATATATATATATATGGGCCAAGTTAATGCTCGTGACATCGACACAACAGCGTAACATCGTTATTATTACGCGGACGACTCCGGGTTCGTTCGTATTATATAGTATCCTTGGCCTCCTTTGAAAATTAACGTTATTATGAATATGTCGGGTACCCACATTCTTCTAAATGATTTTCATCGGTTGCCACCTTTTTTGGGTTGATAGAAATTTTCGTATTTAGATTATAGAAATGAAATCATGAATCACGAACGATATTATAATCAATGGATCGATCCTATTTTTATTTTCCTGTATGTGTCTATATTCCTTCGGAATGATTTATATTTTAAACATGAATTCGCTTATGAAAAGTCCGATCGGTATATATGGTGTACATACATACATACATACATACATACATATATATATATATATATATATATATATATATATATATATATGAAGAAATCTTTGTTTTCGTTGTACGTGCCCATTCGCTCTAGTCACACCCGCTTAACATCGACTATGCAAGTCGAAGGTGTGGCTTTATGTAAAGCATATGGCTGGGAATTGCCATTTCTACGGTTGTATTATGGAAACGTATGATGTTGTCATCGGACACATAAGAACCACCCAACGATCACTCATGAAAATCGCTATTGAAAATCGTTCGTCAAATAATTAAAATTTAGTAAAAGAAGTAATAATGTCGAGGAATAATCGTGTGTAAGTTGTCAAAAAAAAAAAAAAAAGCAAAAAATTTACGAGAAAGAACAAAAGAAAGAAAAAAGAAAAGAAGAATTAAGTGACAAATGCGTCGATGAAATCTTTGCAAAATTTAAATTATATTTCATGTAACATTAATAACCGCTCCTATGTATCTATTGATTTTATTCCTCGAAGGGAAAATTCGTTGGTAATATTTAAATGAAATCTATCCGTACAGAGACATAATGTGTCAGGTATGTATAGTTCTACCGACTTTATCGTCAGTATATCGTTCGTCTTTATCAATGCGGTTTATAGTATGGTTGTTTCTTATTATTACGATCTGTCCTACTTTATATATCATTTTCATTTTCATTTTCATTTTCATTTTCATTTTCATTTTCATTATCATTATCACTCGGCATTATAGTCAAAACGTAATGTGTCGTCTTATCAGACTATTTGTTATCCAGAATTATTAAAACGTTCATCTAAAAAAGAGAGAGAGAGAGAGACAGAGAAAAAGAGAGAGAATCAAATAGAAAAATTGATACATGTATCTATTATTGCGGGAGCTATATATTTATATTGTATCTTACCAGAAATAGATATTTTAATCTCTCGTTTGATAATGACTTTCTTCCGATAAGCTAATGGATACGAATGGAACGCTCGATTCCAGTAAATAATTTATACCACAAAGATATTCGATACATTTATTTTTTGTTTTTTTTCATGTGAAATGACTTTATTACGGACTAAACAGAAAATTATTGCTTAACATATTTTTTTTGTTTGTTTTTGTTTGTTTGTTCTTCTTCTTTTTTAGATTGCATCTCTTATAGAAATTACACACTCCTTTTCTGTACTACCGTGGCCCGATTTCAAGCAAATGATATTCGTCATACGAAATCAATATCCTATATATTTTTTTGAAAAGTATTTTATAATTTTTTTTTCCTTTTTTTTTGTTCAATTGCAGACTACGTGCAAGTTTTTAATTTTTTTTCTTTAGGTTATAATAAATTGTGATTGAGTATATTTGTCGTCACTCATTTTTTTTTTCTTTTGTTTTTTTTCCAGACAATGTCTATAAAGATTAAGTAACAGTATTATCTACTGTGTTGTTATCAACAGAAGTCGACGTTCCGTCCTGTATTTTCGATTCTTCTTTTGATTGTACAGTCAATTTATGATAGTAACTCTCAGTTAATGGTAAGTGAGGTGCTATCTCGCTTGGTTCTATGAACAATACTGGAGATACCTATTGAAAATATATCATTCTTATAAATTATTCTTTAGAAGTAATAAAGAAGATATTTCTACACATGACTGTTATATTACAATGACATTTTACTTACATGAATGTCGTGAACTTTGGCTTCTCGAGTTGTAAATTCTCGCAGCAGATAATCTTGTCCAAATTCATGATAAATGCGAGTATCTTTTATTCTTAACATAACATTATCGATTCTCAAAAAATAACGTAGAAGAATGAAGAAACTTGTAGGCATTACACGCTGATGAAACAAGTAATACATAAAATTATATAGGTTATGACCATTAAGATGTCCGATTATCATATTATATTTTATAACTTACAATTTTAACAGAACATACGGCGATACCATTATCATGAAGCTCGTCTTCGAAAAGCGTTAAGTCATGATAAAACCTAATTTTTTCTTTTCTTCTCAATTTATCTAAATCGATTCTTTCCTTTGTTTCTTCCAAATGAAATCCAGATATTGTACCTGTATAATTGGTTGTAAAGGTCCAATCGAATGGCTTAACTTTCTCCTCTAAAAATTCGCTGCTTTCGGATCTGTCATAAATATTTGTATATTCCACTGAATATAAATTTAATCCATTATTTATAAGTGTATAATTCAATAGAGGGATTATATTTACCTCGATTCTTTCCATGCTTCGGCGCATGCAAGTTGCACATTGATCTTTCCATTGGAAACGTATTTCAATGCGTCAAGTGCATTAAATTGCAAAATAGCTCCGTCTCGATGTTTCAGAGTTAATACATTGTTTGGAAATACCATATCTGGCATGTGTGGCAATTCTAAAGTTTTGCTATATCTGTCGAAGATTTTCAAGCATATATAAATATTGGACAATGATAACGTATGATATAATGACGATCAAGAAAATGTCATACATGCAAAACTGACAAGCAGTAGCATCTTGGTCACCACAGCCATTCTCACTTTTTGAACACTTGGAGTGAAGTATATGGGATTGAGTGTATTTGATTTGCCATGGTGGAAAGACATGCTCTTCTTCATTAACAGGTAGCCGCAGTATATCTATTCCGCCATGGACTTTCACCGTTGTCATGATCAAAACTTATTGTTAAAAAATATTAGCGTTTTGATACATGTTTTAATTTTTATCTTAGTTATCTATATATAAGAATACAACTGTAATAGTAAGGATATTATTTTAGTATCAATATTTCTTTCATTGTATTTTATATCATCACAAATTGATATTGTCATTAGAAAATTACGCCTAACCTTTCAAGCATTCATACGATTGATGAAATTTCAAATAAAACTTTCACAGCGAACGGTTTTTGGTTATCGAATGTAATTTTTAAATCTCTAATATCATATATATGTATGTATGTATGTATGTATGTATGTATGTATGTATGTATGTATGTATGTATGTATGTACGTTTTTTCTTTATTCTTAAAAATTTCTTCTTTTATAGCAAATAAAGTATCGATAAACAACAAAATTAGCACAGGTTTTGCATTATGGAAACTGACGAAAAGTGCAATCTTTAGTTCATAATACAGTTCATAATAAATTTATCTTACTGTAACTGCAGCCAGAGGGACCTACTCGTTGATATACCGGGTGTCCACAATAACAATATCCGCCAAATTTGAAAGAAGCAATAATGCTCAAGTAATTTCTTTATTAATGGTAAATTATATATAGTAAAGATTTGCAAGTTAATTTGCTCCTTTGTAAAAAAACAAACGGACAAAAGCATGGAAGTTTCCTAAGAATATAAATTGTTATGCTTTGAAAAAAAAAAATAAAGGAAAAGAAAAAAAAAGCAATCTAAAAATCGAGAAAAAATTGCAATTTAAAAAAAAAAACATTTTATTAATCGAACAAACTTTTATCTTATGCTTACTTAATTAAGATCATTCGTGGTACGTCACTTGTGACACAGCTTGTAATTGATGTGAGATAAATTTAAAAAAAAAAAAATAAATAAAAATAAAAATAAAAAAATTTAGTTTGAACACTTGGTTGTTAGATGACGCTTGGAGTGGCGGGAAAATTGAATTGGTAGATAAAACAGAAGAGATGGAGTTCCATTCGATCTTATTCGGGAGAGACGCGTTTGAAGTAATCAAGGATCATTGCGGAATCTGCATCAGTCCGCGACGATTGCTTGTTCCGTTTGCACAGTTCCTGTTCAATTGGAGGGATACAGTCGATTTATATTCATTTATATAATGACAGTTAGTAAAAAAACAAATTCGTCGGTAGAACTTGGTCAATACAATGGCGTTACCAAAGATATCAATGGATCAGAATCATCGAATGACATACGAAATTCTAACGACGTTAAGCCTTATTTAAGAGAGGAAACCATGAGAAAAATAAAATCGGTGGCTGGACATGTCGGTCTTTTAATTACATTGATGCTTTATACGGCGGCCGGTGGTATGGTGAGTTACAAAAAATCAATTTTCTAATTATTATTGATGCAACATTTTATATGATTCGTAATCGTATTAAAAAAAAAAACAATAACAAAAAAGTAAATAAATTAAATATTTAATCATTTTATTTTCAAATACTTTTTTGTGTTTGTATATTTTTCGGACAACATTATTTTCGTTCATTTACGCAATAAATGAAGGAGCAAAAGAGTCGTTACGTTTACATTGTTTACATGTAAGTAAATACGAAACGTAGAGTTTCGGGAGAAATAAGTTTGTTTTTACAACAAACGTTTCGCCCTCGGTCTATCCAATTCGATTCTATTTTTAGTTATTGAAGAGAGGAGGCCGATGAAAATGGTATTTCAACTTGAACGTTCACGGCTGGATTTTACAAATGTATGAATTTCCACGGGGAAATCTCAATGCGTTTATATACTTGGTCGTGTTTTCGTGAACGAGTAAAATAAAAAAAGAAAAAAAAGGAAAAGGAAAAGAAAAACGGAACAAATTTATTACGTACTCATCGGTCGCATTTTTTAAATAACAATTGTTCGACGCTTAGATCGTGCCATTTGATTTACCATTCTCTTCAAACGGTCTATTTAGTTTTTTGGTTTAACGTCGAGTTTGGTCGAATAATTCGGAAAATATTCGAACGATTCGAAATATATTTTTACTTTGAGTTAATTTAAAAATACTTAAAAAAAAAAGAAAAAAGAAAAGAAGAAGAAAAGGCTATCGTACGATAAAAAAAAATAAATAGTGGGCAAATAAGATCTAATTTTATCATACTTGATATTACGAATCCATTACAACGTTTGTTTCTAAACGCTTTGGATGTGCATTAACGTTGAGTGGACGCACTCGTGTTTCAAGCGGAAGCGACTAACCGGATCTTCTTTCAGAAAACTTATACCTTTTATTGTCAAGTGCGTTTAAAAATGGAAAAAAAGGGGGAGGGGGAATCATATTTCTTCTCCTTTTTCTCCTTCGTCGCAAAGCAATTCTAACTCCGATATAATCGACCTAAAAAAAAAAAAAAAAGAAAGGAAACGAAAGGGACAATTTTCGTTACGGTATTCCTTCAAACTATTTTTCACGAAGTAATAATTATTGCAGATTCTTTTTTTTTTATTTCTTGTTTCTTTTACTTCTTTTGAACGGATCGAAATTTCCAAATGTTATTAGAACTATTCGAACGATCGCACAATTATTTCCGTCATATCTATCGACGAAATCGAACACTTTGACGGTATTAAAAACACTCGCTCGGAACCATCCCCGTCGAGCGCTTTGAAATTTTTGTCCTTGTAACTTTTATTTACGTTATATATATATATATATACACACACGCTAAAAAATTATTTCAGGTATTCCGACAAATCGAACTTCCGGCGGAATTAGCAAGATTAGAAAGATTACGTACGAAGTTGCGTACGCAAAGATACAGATTTCTCGATACGATTTCTAACAATACCGACGTTACCAATTTGAGAACTCTGGCGAGTATATAAAATTTTTGGCCATTTATAAGATCACGATTCCGTTTTCTGTGTATGCGTGTGCGCGCGCGTGTGTGTATTTTAATATCTAATGAAAAGAAAAGGAAAAAAGAGAGAGAGAGAGAGAGAGAGAGAGAGAGATAGAATAAAAAATTAATCTTGTAGGTGAACGTAAAATTACGAGAATATGAGGAGGCAATTCAAGAAACTGCAGAAGCTGGTATGTTAGTCAGTTTTGTTACGGAAGCTATCGAACAGGACGATCGAGGATTGATAGAGTTACCACCGATCTCTACAGATCGATGGAGCGTTCTCCAAGCTGTATTTTTTGCGAGCACGGTTCTCACGACAATCGGTATATTACAATTATTTTTCTCTCTCTTCATTTATTTATTTATTTACTTTTTTTTTAATTTCTAACGATATACGCGATATTTTCCATCGTGAAGGATAAACTTTTATTCTTTTTTTCTTTCTTCTCTCTCTTTTTTTTTTTTTTGGTTTGCTTCTCCTCCTTCGCCTTAGGCTACGGTAACGTAGTACCATCAACGAATTATGGAAGAATCTTTTGCATCCTCTTCGCCATCATAGGAATTCCTTTAACATTGACGGTAATCGCCGATTGGGGCAAACTTTTCGCCGAGGCTGTCGTTCAATTAACCGTCATAGCAAAATCGAGATTATCGTTTATAACGGCAACGCCATGCTTTACCATGAATCTAGCTGGAAGAAGATCAGTTGGTAATGAAAAAGTGTCTTTTAAAAAAAGAAAAAAGAAAAAAAACAGGAAAAAGGAAAAGAAAGACAACGGAAAACAAATCATTCGAAATTACAATTCTTGAGAGATTGTTTTCGTCCTTTTTCTTTTTCTTTTTTTTCCCCCCTTTCCTTACCCTTTCCTCTTCTTCCCCTCTCTTTTTGTTATTTAGGCGCAGTCGCAGCGGTCGCATTGCTTTTCGTATATTTGGCGTGCGGTGCTGGTATGTTCATGCTTTGGGAGGACGATTGGGGCTTTTTCGAAGGGTTTTACTTTTGCTTCGTGACGATGACCACCATAGGATTCGGCGATCTCGTTCCCAGTAAGTGTTCGAGAACGATGCGATTTGTGTGACTTTTTTATTTTGTCAAAAAAAAAAAAAAAAGAAAAAGAAAGAAACAAAACGTATCGTATCGATCACACTTATAATTCGAAATGATCATCATAACGAGATCCTTGTCAGTTTGGAGAATTGATTTGGCAGAACTTGTAATGTTCTCCGTCAAAAGTAGAAACGCTTTAAAACGTAGGGTAGCATTACGATTGACTTTTGAATATCTTCGCGCAGTTTGTCTATACGTAATTATAGCTACGCTTCGTATCGTCGATCCCACGCAGAGAAGCCAAAGTATACGTTACTGTGTACCTTATACATCCTGGTGGGCTTAGCATTGACCAGTACCATCATAGAACTGGTTAGAAGACAGTACGCTCAATCCTGGAGAAGATTGCAAGCACTGAGCGGTCCATTGGCAGAAACTATACGGAGATTGGGCGAACAGGCTGGCGGTGATATGTCCGCGCTTCATTCTGATCTAAGGTATTGAAAATATATCCGTTTATATTTTCACCCAATGAAACGTGTTTTATTTTTATTTATTTATTTATTTTTATTTACTTATTCATTTATTTTTATTTTTTATTTATTTATCTATTTATTTTTATTAATTTATTTATTTTGTTTCATAATATTCAACAAAAATTCTCTCCGACTTTTTCAGGAAAGTATTAACGGTGGTCTCGATGCCTCGATTAAAGTGGTCGCAATCGGATCGATCGGATTCCAAAGAAAAAGAATGGGAAGAGGCGGTCGAGGCCGTGTTACGTGATATAGCAGCGTCCGCAACGGCATCACCACCCAAAAAACCTATCGTACAAATCGTCGTTTACGAGTCGAGCGTTTAAATAATCTAAAATTTCGATAATATAATCCTTTGATAGTATGAATCCGATATTTTAGAAATGATAGATTCGTGTGGACGGACATTTTATCCGATATTACAAATAGTAACAAGTAGGAAATAAATAATAATAAAAAGAAAAAAAAAACAAAGGAGAAAGTAAAACACAAATAAATGTATTTCGGCGTAAATATAGTTACGAGAGAGAAAACGCAACAACGAACGGATTTGAATTTCCCGCGTTACGCTAGGTTACGATAATCTACGGACGTCATGAGGGAAACAGAAGGCACGCGTAGAATCGAAACAAATTGAATTTACGATCGACGATTCTCTACGTCGAATAGAAGGTATTCGAAAATTATGAAAAAAAAAAAAAAAACGAATAAAACGTTTAGAGTCACGTAGGTATAAATTCACAAAATCGAATTTAAATTTCCCGGGTTACGCCGGGTTATCAATTCTCGCTTGACGTCCGAGAGTGAGAGAGAGAGAGAGAGAGAGAGAGAGAGAGAGAGAGAGAGAGAGAAAGAGCGGTCGAGTGGGATGACTCTCGTGGTTTCGATCGACGCTTTTCTGCGTCGAATAGAAATTGTAAAAAAGAAAAAAAATAAATAAATAAAATACGCGTACAGTTACGTACATATAAATCGTCAAAATTGATTTTGGATATCCCCCATTACGGCGGGTTTCCAATTCCCATGTGACATCACTAGAGAGAGAGAGAGCAAGAGAGAGAGAGAGAGAATGGGCGGGGTAGACAGAAAGGAAACGTCGAGCAAGAGTGGGGAGAAGGGTTGGGAAAGATCGAGGCGGTAGAGGGGGAAAGAGTGGTGGGGGAAAAGGCCAAAGCTTCGATCGACGTAGCCCCAGAGGTTTGGTTTTCGTTAATAAAGCAGAATTTCTTCAGGGTCGTTACCTCTATATTTAGATACAGTAAGGGACGAAAAGAGGAGAGTAATAAGAGAGATAAAGAGAGAGGGAGAGAGAGAGAAAAAAATTAAACGGACAAATAGAGAGAAAGAAAAAGAAGAGAGTAATTTCGGCGGGACAACAATCCAAGTACTTCGTTGGGAAGCCCGCCGAGTTCTACCGCAAATTACGAAAATAAAAGCTCCGTTAAGAGAGAGAGAGAGAGTTAATTATCGTCAGGTGGAAGAGTATGGATAAGTCTGAAAGTTCCTTCGAGATCAAAGAGACCCCTTCGACAATCGTGCGCATCGCATATCGTGTGCGTATTATTGACAAAGAGGAGAACCATTCGAATATATTAAGTGTCCGCATTTGTTCATTGCACGTACACATTGGTCCCTATGTAATACCACTTTTTCTCTTCTTTTTTTCTCTATTTCGTTTCTCCTCTCTTCATTTTCTTTTCTTTTCTTTTTTTTCTTCCCCCTTTAGATACACCTTCGAAACGAACGAAATGTGACGTATTAAGGATCATTATTTTTAAACATTCGATTTAGTCATATATATATATATGTATATGTATATATGTATATCTGCTTATGCATAGCGTAGAACTCGAGTTATTTGCATTCGATAAATATCTGTTACGTACGAACCTTAATCTTTTTCTTCTAGTGTTATTTTTGTCTTAAAATCCTCTAGGAAACTTTTTGTTACCTTCCAGTAGTATTTCTTTGTTTTTTTAAATATTTTTATTATTATTATTATCATCAATTAATGTATTTATATTTGTTTCTTGTTATTCTTTGATCTAAATATATATATATACCGTATCTCCTTTGAAAATATTCTCAACGCGTTGTAAAGAGAGAGAGAGAGAGAGAGAGAGAGAGATAAAAATTATTCGTTTGTTACGATCGACTTCATTTGCTTTCTTGTGACAAAATCGACCAATCCCGTGACGGCTAATGTTGCACTTCGTTTGTTTATTTTTCTGTTTTATTTTTTTTTAGCAACTCAGTATAATGACTGGCACGAAAGATCTTGCAAGTCCAACGTCTAACAATGGTAATAATAAATTAACGAAAAAAGAAGAGGAAAGTTGTATGGTCTGTACAGGATGTTTCTTTCGATTACCGATATTTTTATCGGTAACCTCGTCGCTGTGTCAAGCGTACAAAACTGTTAAAAGGTCCCACGAGTCTGTTACCATCGTATTTGATAGCTTGGAGGATGGATTGAGCAATGGTGCCGAATATGTTAGTCCGATGACTAATCTGATAAGCGAGACGTTGAAAACACCAATGAAAACTATCCACAATTTCGTTTGCATTGGTTTGGATTTTTTAGAAGAAAAAGTACCTTCCATCAAATTACCGCCATATGAAACATTTCAAAATATCAGCAATAACGTCAGGTAATTATGATTCCTGTTCTTTTTTCTTTTCTTTTTATCAATGCCAAATACCAATACGCAAAGTAACGTTTGCATTGATTTAACAATTTCCATAAGTGTATATATGGGTCTATATATATATATATAATAATAATAGGAACAAAATAAAATAATATGTTTATTATCATATCTCTCTGATGTTTGGCCAGAGTTAAGGAGTATATATAAATCGGAGTAATTAATTTCGTCGAGAGAAATATTCCTGATATTCTACATTGTAATTATAATATCCGATATTACGGAGGAAATTAGATTTTGAACGTAAAAGTTTATAATACATGTCCGATTCAATAATAATTGAATTTAACATGGAATGATCATCGATTATTTATCTAATAATCGTTGAATTTAACAAGCGTATAATACCGGCTTGTAGTGACGGCTGTGTAGAATGTATTGGCGACTTAACTGTTAAAAAAAAAAACACTTGCATTCTTCTACTCTCTTTTGGCTTATACATCAGAAACATATTATATATATATATATATAATAATAATAATAATGATGATGATGATAATATTTCATATATAAATTTTCTATTATTATACTTTAACGACGTTAATTCTTAAAATATTTTCTTTTTCTGTCTTAGACAAATAGCTTCATCGACGGTGAATACATTTGTTATTATGTTAACCAACATTGTCGGATACGTCGACCAACTGGAAGCATTCATGGATAAAGATGCCAAAAAGAAGGATGATAAGAATAATAATATCGTTCAGAACGTCAAGTAATTACAATGTTTAAAAGAAATTTTTTTGATTATCTTTACTGTAGACACATGTAAAAAAAAACATAAACACTTGAAGTACAACATTCATTCGACACAAGATATATATATATATATCATATAATGTATGTGTGTGTATTTGGATGAGTGCCTCGAATGAATTTTATTCAATTTTATGGCGTGGATGATGAATTATGGAGACCTCATTCGTATATTTATAAATCGTTATTTCAATATAATTCTTTTATTATGTAATAAGATATTTCTCGATAACTATTTTCATTAGTGTATTATTATATGTGTTATTTATTTTAAAATAATGTAACAATAAGGAAACGAAACCAAGTAAAATACTGCACAAATGTATTCGATGAATCCATTTGAAATCTGTGTATTTGTGGTATTATAGTAATATAAACTCGTGATAAGTTCTTTCTTTTGGGGTTTTTTTCGTTTATCATTTATCGACACACTAGCTGGAGATAAATCATTTTTGATAAGTATACGTCGAAGAGCTTGATAATATTTTTACGATGTTAGTATGTAGTTTGTATGTGATATGTGACGCGCATATGGTTCGATAAAAAAAAAGGAAGAAAAAAAAAGAAAAGAAAAAAAATGAAATTTGCATTGATATTGATATTGTTTCAGTAATATTGAGATACGATCTACCAATAAAATGGCATTTAGTGAAAAATACAAAATCGATCGTAGAAGCATAATTGAATTCGATATATATCGAAAAGGTATGTCGGCCATTTTGGCATAGTTGTGCGCGTCGTTACCGCCAAATCGTAGTTGTGTAAACGAAGATTTCATAAGTGTGTCGTGTATGTGTACGTACACATAATATTGATATAAATATTTGCTTACATGCAATCATATTATTTTCTTTTTTATTCTACACTAATTCGTGTAAAATATATGTGACCATGTCAGAGTATTGCTTTTTGTGTCTCACCGACGAAGGCGTCTTTCTTAATATTACGCCAACAAATTATAAATCTTTACGTGGCGATATCGAAACGTTTTTGTCATTAAAGGTACATCCTTGTTTTTTGTTTTTCCAATACATATACACATTGTGAAAAAGGAAGAATACTTATGGTTTTATTAAAACAAATTCTAGAAATATTTAGGTTGGGATGTGCCCATATTTGTAGATACACCAATCTATCCCATGTTTTAACGTTCTACTATTCTACATTAACAGTAGATTTTTCATTAGATGTTTCAATACACATACCCATTGCGAAAAGGAAGAATACTTTTGTTTCATTAAAACAAATTCTAGAAATATTTAGGTTGTGGTATATAGATATATACATTTTATCCCATGTTTCATCGTTCTAACATTCTACATTAACAGTAGATTTTTCATTAGATGTTTCAATACACATACCCATTGCGAAAAGGAAAAATACTTTTGTTTCATTAAAACAAATTCTAGAAATATTTCGGTCTGGGTATACAGATATATACATTTTATCCCATGTTTCATCGTTCTAACATTCTACATTAACAGTAGATTTTTCTTTAAATGTTTCAATACATATACGCATTGCGAAAAGGAAAAATACTTTTGTTTCATCAAAACTAATTCTAGAAATATTTAGGTTGAGGCATGCGCATTTAGATATACATTCTATCCCCAGTTCCAATGTTCTCTAATGTTCTACTTTAATGGTAGATGTTTCTTTAGACGTTTCAATACACATGCGCATTGCGTAAAGGAAGAATACTTTTGTTTCATCGAAAAAATTCTAGAAATATTTAGATTTGGGCGTAAGCAAATAAATACACATTTCATTTAATATTTTAACGTTTTATGTTAACAGTATACGTTTCGTTAAATTAATACAATACACGTTAACATTCAATAGATTATTTTTGTTGTATTATATAGTCATTTATAATGCTTAAGCAATTTTTCAATTTAATTATTAATTTTTAATTATTGTGTTATATACAATACTGTATCTTGTGTTTCTTGCAATACCGTCTTTCTTTGACAAAATTTATTTTCTTTAATGTAGGTGGATAAGCAAATTAACAACACGGATAGAGTTTGTTATAAATGTGCATTCGAATTGAGACAATGCACGGATTTTTTGAAGAACTATAAAAAAGCTCATAGAGCAGCAGGATTTAAAAGTACTAAAAGAAAGTGTTGTACTTTTTGTTTGGAATCAGGAAAGAGAAGATATATTTTTCATTTGAATCGTTTACCCAATACTTTAAATAATTTTGATAATGATCTAATATCTAAAGCTCAGCAGTTTTTCCAAGTATGACTCTTTCTCTAATCTATATAATCTATATACTCTTTCTCTATCTATCTATATATATATATATATATATATATATATATATAAATAATAAAATTTTAATATTACTAATACTCTTATATTTTATAGATTTTTGATTATAGCAATGGTATAGTATTAATGTGTCTAACATGCAGATATAACCTGGATATATTGTTTGACTTAAGAACTTTGTATTTAGAACTTTCTAAAGCAAGGAATACATTTTCTAAAAACATTGACTATTCAACATTACCGAAGGTAATATATTTTTATATTACTTTTTAGTTTTCTGATTTGTTATTTTTTATATAACTTCATCAAATACATATGCCTTAGGTTAATACAATTGTAGTAAAACGAAAGACCACTGTTAATGCATCTATGAAAACAAAATCATATATTTCAAGCAATCCTGACTCTGATTTTAGTATAAAGGAGAACAACTCAGAAGTTATAATGAATAAAGATATACTATCTTCTCAACCAAAACCTCGCTTTTGTGGTGCATGTAAAACTTCTGTTAATGATGGCGAAGATATGTACAGATTTTATAAAACTAATTTAACAGTATGTAAAACTTGTTGGACAAGCATGTATCCTAATAAATGCAGAACAAAACTTAAAAAACCAACTGGAACGGATACAAAATTATGCGCAGTATTCTTAAAAGATGTTTTGTCTAATGTAACTCCTAAAGAGCATAAGGGATATAAAGTTGAAAAGGATAAGTATGGTAATAACATATACGTTATAACAGACAGTGAAAGTGAAGTCGATGTAGAGGAAAAAATGGATACAGACTCTTCGCGATCTCAGAAACAACTTTCCAAAGAAACCGATAATAAACCAAAAAGAACTCGAAAACGTTCGATAATACATATGAAAAGTGAATGCAGTGACTGTGAAACTAAAAGTATTAAAAAAATGAAATATGACAAAGGGACTACATCTAAGGTATCAAAATTGCAAGGCACAGTACATATAAAGAAAGAATCTGCAAAACGTGATCATTATTCCGACACTGATGTTTTATTAAATAAAGAAATACAAGTCAATGCTACGGAAAAAATGGTTAAGAAAAATAATAGAAAGATGTATTCTTTGTCTGATAATGATACTAATAAATCTCAGAGAAAAAAACAAAATATAAGTTTAAAAAGTTTGAAAGCTTTGAAAAGTTTGAAATCATTGAGGGAGAGCATTACAAGCGATGATTCATCATTAACCGAAGATAGTACTAAGGTAAAGAACTCTAATAAACAATCTGAATCCTGTGCAAGTAATAAGACAACTGGGAAACGAAAGAAAAAACAGAGTTTAAGTTCAACATCTAGCAGCGACAGTACATTGTTACCAAAGATAGAGAATTCCGAGCCAAAAAGATTACGTAAAAGTTTTGTACCCAAATCGAAGACTAAAATAGAGGAAACATCGTCCGATAACACGGATCTAGACGAAATAGATTCAAATGAAAAAGTAAAACGTATTTGTCGTGAATGCAATATAATGTTTAAGAATAAACTTGAATTAGTTACGCACGAGTTAACTCACTTTAAAACATTGGAATTGAAATTGCATAAGTTAAAAATTGAGGATAAATGCAAAGATGATGGAAAAGTTGATGAATTGAACGTAAATAAACTCAACGACGAATTAAATGAACAACAAAATGAGGAAATTACGCTTTCTGTTTATGACGACGAAGAATCTGAGGTTGCAGACGTAACAGATCGAATTGATGTAATGGAAGGTACAATAGAGAAGTCAGATGAGGGTATCAAATCCTCTCTTGCTGAGAACAAAGAGAAAGATTCATTAGAAATGCATATGACCGGTAAAGAAGTTGAGAAAGAATCTGAACTGGTAGAAACAGAAAAAGAGCTTATTTCTAATGATTCTATTAAAGTTAACGAGGACAAAGATAAAACATCTGAAAGTATAGAACAAAATAGGTTAATGCTTACCACTGTAGAAAATAACAATACTTCGAAGGACATTGGCAATGACCAGAATCAAAGTGATGGTATTAATAACGATAGAATTGAAGACATCAAACAGTCTACAAAAGAAATGGAGGAAGTAAAAGGGGAGACAGAGGATAAAGATAAGGAGAAAATAAATGAAAAGGTAGAAGATGACAAAAATGAAAATATTGAGCAACACGGAGATAATACAAAAGATAAGGGAAAGGATGAAATAGAAGAAGTCGAAGAAGATAACAACATAAAGGATAAAGATGATACAACGATGAAGAAAGGAAATGAGGTGAAGGATAAAGAGGATAACACAATGGAAATAGAAAATAATGAAAATGAAAAAGTAAATGTCGTGAATGAACAAGAAAATCACACGAATGAAATAGAAGGTGATGCAAATGAAATCAAAGATGATGCAAATGAAATCAAAGATGATGCAAATGAAATCAAAGATGATGCAAATGAAATCAAAGATGATGCAAATGACATCGAAAATGATATGGAGATAACAAAGGATATAATGAGGGAAATAATGGATATAACGATGGAAAGAGAAGATGAAATGAACAAAAGAGCCGATACAACGAATGAAACGAAAAATGGTGAGGCAAACAAAACAGATGATACAATGGAGGAAAAAGTAGATAGAACGGAGGAAAATGAAAATAAAAAAATGAAAGAAATTGAAATGAGTAATGAGGAAAGAGAGAAACAGAATAGCGATATCAATAGCCTTAAAGAAGATATAAATTCTAACAACTCTATATTAAACGATAACATCAATTTGGTTGATGAACTAATCGAAAATTTAAATGTTGAAAATAAGAAGAGTATGGATAATAAAGATGAGAAGAATGAAACGGACAATGGAATTACCGATGATACCAGTTTAGAAGGTTGTAATATCGCTTTAGAAAATGATATTCCTACATTCGATACAAAGTCAATAAATGATAATTCTATATCCTTTCAAGAAACAATAGATAAACAAGTAGATATTACTAATATTATACATTCAGAGGAAGAAAAATTACCCACGACTGATACTCAAAAATTACTTAGCGATTTGTCGACTATGAGTGAGCCTGCCACATGTAATAGAGGTCAGTTTAATACACAAAAATAATAAAGAATCTGATAATGCAGTAGTAGAAATGGATGACCATGTTTTTGATTTAGTCACAAATGAACAACAAAATCATCTAAGCACCGTAGAACATAATAATATATGTAATCAAATAAGATCAGAAACTTTGGAGGATATTTCGTGGGAAATACAGAAAAGTGCTGACATGCCATCTTTAGATCCAATCAATTCAATGGAAATGGATTTTAACAGTGTATCAATAAATTAAAACTAGTAAGTTCAGTAAGTTAATTTTAAAATATAATCGTTTTGCTTTCAGCAGATAAATCTTCTTTTTTTTTTTGTAAATCAATTCTTTCAATGAAAAACATATTTAATATCATTTATGGATAGTTCTCAGAAAAAATAAAAGAATAAAAAGAAATAAACAAAAATAAAATAAAAAAATAAAGAAGAAAGAAAGAAAAAAGAATAGAAAAATAAAGGAAAAGAAAAAGAGAAAAGCATAGAAAAATAAAGAAAAAGCGCATTTTTTTGATTTTATGCATTAGATACGAATAAAAAGAGTTCGTAGCGTTTTAAAATAGATGACATTTGAACTCGTGAAATATCACCTATTCAAAATGAAACCAAAATATATATCTTGAAATTTTTGCATAGTAACCTTTTCTCTCTCTCTCTTTTTTTTCTCTTTCTCTCTCTCTCTCTCTCTCTCTCATATATAAATATATAAATATATGCGCGATTCGTGCGAGGATATGCGAATTTTAAATGCGTTTGTGTTAAAAATAAAACTGAACAATGTACGAACAGTTCTATACGTAATCGGGTAGCTCCGGTTCAAGAGTGTCAACTTATTTTTTTCTTTTTTTTTAATCTGGAGGATCGAGAACTTTGCGATCGTTGATGATAACGATGAAGCTGTTTTTACAGACACCTAAAATAGACTGAATCGCCGAGATGTGGGGACGTAGGTTAACAGAAAAGATTTGCCGATATTGTCAAAGCAAACAAAAAAAAAGAAAAAGGAGAAGAAGACGTAGAAGAAGAAGAAAACGTAGAAGGAGAAGAAGAAAATTGTAATGAACATTTCCATTAACGTGATCCATCAGCACGGAAAAAAACATTGATCGATTTTTAATACGAATGGAACAATAATGGCCGATAACAAAAATTCTTGATCGTTCGCAATGAGAGAGAGTCGTGTCGGTGGAGGTGAAAAAAGAAAAAATATTTCCAAAGAAAAACGAAACCATTGAGTTAAACGCAATGCCGATTTCGTCTAACATACATTCATTTTCCGATAAACGACAATCAATAATTGTTAAAATTTGGACGATAAAAAAGCTTTTGTGACGATTATTTAATACGAGCGTATTTCTGAAGTACTTTTCGAAGGAAAAAAAAAAAATTGATAAAAGTTTGACGGTGTATCTGAACCCCCGATGGATTGCGAATACGTTCTTCTTGTCTCAATTAATCACGTGCTTTTTATATATATATACATATATATATATATAAAATATAATATATATATATATATAAAATATAATATATATATATATGTATTATATAATATAATATAAAATATACATATATATATGTATATATAGTCAATATATTAGGTTGGGGAAAAAGAAATCCATTACTTTTATGTGAACGTGAACGAAAAAAATAATGGATTTCTTTTTCCCCAAACTAATATAAATCGAATCAATCTATATATATATAACAATATATATGTATATTGATTCTACTCATTGGAAAGGATGGGGGTGGGGGATATTCTTTATTAAGAATTCCTTACGCATAGACGACCTTGAATTTGGACAAGTGCCGTTAAATGATTGGATAGATTGATGGCAACAACGAACGATGAAAAACGTTTGTAATTGGCCAATCTAAAGATCTATCGGTCGGTGTCTCATCAAAACAAACGCCATATCGAACGAGTCTCTTTTTATAGAGACACCTGGCAAATAAAAATTGGTACAAATTGGATTGGGATCCCCGTAATATCCTCTAACTCGATTTAATTCAGCCGACGTTGAACATTCGTACCTCCATTTATCTCGATATCCTCTAATGAAAATAATCTCAACGGGACAAACATCGTTCCCTCGAAAGTCCATAAAAATCATTTAATAATTTCTCCATAAAAAAAAAAAAAAAAAAAAAAAATAAAGAAAAGAAACGTCTAAACGTTACATTCGAATTTAACTTTTGAAAAACGCTACGAACTATCGTTCCAATTTAATATGAAAATATTAAATAATACTAATAATAATAATTATAATAAATAATATAATAATATGTAATATTTAAATATTTTTTTACTTCTTTGTTAATATCACACGTGAGATTATTTAGCTACGTTTTTATATGATATCGCGTATGAATCTTTTACTTTTTCCAAAATTAATATGAACTGTTTATATATATAAATGAGTCATTTTTTTTTTTAAATTAAGGAAATTATTTTCTTAATAAAACATTGGGATTGAATTTATAAATTAATATCACATGTGAGATTATTTAGCTACGTTTTTATATGATTGTATGTGTGCGTGTGAATTCACTATATCTTTTTATTTCTTTTTCAGTTATTATTCCATATCATACGTAAACGTCAACGAACAAAATCAGAGATAAAGTGAATGTCGTACAAAGAAAATATATCAGTATATACAAACTTGTAGTAAATCTATACATTATTAGTGTATGCTAATTGGCTGCAACTTCTGGATGTCCTAATCTTAGATTTTTATACATTGGTGTCTATATATCATCACACAGTCGATTTGACGTATTACGTATTAAATACATGTCATATTAATATGTAACAATAATGGAGATATAAAATTAAGTCGATATTTTGATGCGATGCAAACATTTTCGTTTATATTAATATTTTTCTCTTTTCTCCTCACTTTATTTTGAGTATCATTAAGTGTGTAACGTCCAACCAGAGAAATCTCTCTTTCGTTTGTGGTTCCTAATTCGATTATTGTAGAGTGTGAGAGAGAGAGAAAGAAAGAAAGAGAGAGAGAGAGAGGGGAAGAGAGGAAGAGAATGTAAGAGAAAGAGACAAAAATACATGTCTTAATTAAATTGTAAGTCTTAAAAAAAAAAAAATATATATATATATATATATATATATATATATAAATATAAGATAAAGCACAATTTTTAAGAGATACTTGTACTATTGATTTTCTACATTTTCTTTTGTTGAATTATTTACAATTGACGAACTTGGATGTATAATATATTCACAATATTCATGATGATAGTCTGCAATAGGTAATGTTATGATGTTTAATTGTTCTAGGTCATTATATTAAGGTATTATATAAATAAGGGTTATAAAAACCTGCATCAATATCGCGTTGCTCGTTGGGCCAGAATATATTTCTGGTACTTTTCCAGGCACACATTTTTAATAGGGCATATTGATTATCTGTTCCACAATCTAATATCAGATTTGTAAATTGTTCGATATGTTCTTGCCCTATATTAAAAATTAATAACGTATAAAAGAGGACGCATACATAAATGTACACACACACACACATATATATATATATATCTATATACATACATACATACATATATATATATATAATATATATATATTATATATATATATACCTCTCGATATTCCAGTGATAAATCTTGCTTGATATGCTTCCTTGATAGATCCAAGATCATAATATAAAGTAAAAGCATTCTCTAGATGTGACGTTGCCAAATTTGGTTTCATCTGAATATGTAAAAAATAATTTTCATGTATCATTTAACTTAAGTTAAGATCTATATTAAGGCCAATTATGCATTTATGCAGGAGGATTTGCACAACTTTAACTGGCCTATGTAACTTATTTTGTATGGTTGTAGTTGGGAGAAAAAAACGAATGGTTAAAAAAAATAAAAAAACAAAAATAGAAAAAAAAAGAGACATGGCTCATTACAGTTGCATGGATCACCCTGTATCTGTATGTACATACACAATATGTATAATATGTATCAAAAGGAGGATGTATTAACCTGATTTAGTAGATATTCCCCCATATAGTAATGCGCTTGTGCAAGTTTATATGGCAAGTTAAATAGCATGGCATTCTTTCTGAACAAGTGTAGATGTTTCTCTGTACTTGCAATATCGTCAATTTCCTACACAGAAGAGATAATCAAATAAAATCGTTAACTACCCAATCGATAGTACCATTTTTTTTATTGTGTATAATATTTATAAGATTAAGTGTGAAGAAGAAGAAGACGAAGAAGAAGAAGATGAAGAAGACGAAGACGAAGGAAAAGAAGAAAAACCCCTTAAATGAATCACTACATTTCCTGTATTAATCATAGTAATGAATACGTCATAGCTGTTTTAGATACTGCTCTAGTTACGATATATGTTTTGTATAAAAATTAACTATTAGAGAATGACTGGGGTAGAAAAAAAAAAAAAGAAACCCGATCGATCAAAACAAACTAAAATAATAGAATAGAAAATGGAGTATAATATAAATGAATTTATCTCAGTGTGACCACAGTACGTATAATTAAATGTAAGTTAAATTAATCATTTCTAAACTATTTATAGTATATTAAACGTCATTGTCAATAATCTTGTTTCTTTCGATCCTTTCTTTTTTATTTTTTTTTTACCTTATAAGCAAAGGCCAATTCCATGTGGGCATTACAAATTCCCTTTGGATCTGGAATTCTTTTGGCCATGGCAAGTAATTTAGAAAATTCTTGCAAGGCCTCGTTTACATAGCCGTAATGCAAATGCGTTCTACCCAACTCATATAATGCATTAGCTATGTAATCGTAATTGTCGGCTAGCTTGAAATATATGAGATATTTGTATGAAGTAATTATATTTAGTTAGAGGAACATTAATGAAAGAAATTATAACACTTGCTATCCGTGGCTCTCTCTAATGCTTCGTTGCATGCTTTTATGGCAAATTCCAAATCTTCCTCGCCAATACGTTGAACAAGACCAAGAAGTATTTTGTATATAAGGGCGCAGGATTCTTTAAAAATGGTCTGTTGGTTCTCACCCAAAATATTAGAAACGTTCCATATTCTATTTTCCGAAGCCTCTCGCGCGATATCCAAATACTCGAGTGCTTTGAGCCATTCGTCGTCTATTTTATAACAAGGATCATCGTGTCAAGTCAAATTTTTGTGACCGATTTTTTTCTCCCCCGTTTTCTTTTTTCATTTACTTATTTATCATCATCTCAAAATATAGAATATTTCGTCTTGACCTATAGCGAATAGGAATCTCCCGTAAAGATATCGTACTGTAGTAATATTGTATCCGTTGTCCTCGTTAATGGATTCGGCCGCTTTCAGGGCATTCTGATAAAGCGTTTTCGTCACCCACCACCAATCTTCGCCTTTCGATTGAAATAATACCGATATTTTTATCCACAAATTCGACGCCTCGATCCACTGCTCTGGATGAAAAGACGAGAGAGAGAGAGAAAAATAAGTTTCCTTTGAATGTTCAGGGGAGAAGGAGAAAAAAAAAAGAAAAAGAAAAACACACCGACGCTTCGTTTTTCGTTTTGTTTCGTTTGGAACGGGTCATTAATTGAAATAATTGTATTACCGTTTCTCTTGGCACTTTCAATTGCGATTAAAGCCACCTTGAGATTATCCAATAGATCTCGTTGATCCATCAATCGTGGCTTAGCCCAGATCGACGTACCGGGGCCAGCGATATTTCTCTTTTCCTCGTTGAATTCGATCAATTTTTTAATGAAATCGGCTGCCTCCTCTAATCCGTCGTCTTTCAGCTCGTCGATTATCGCTTCGTTGTGCTTCAAGTGGAATCTTTAAAGATCTCGACAAAAAAATAAAAATAAAAATAAACAAATAAAAAAAAAAAAGAGAAAACATTAAAAAAGAAGACGTAACATGGCGAATGAGTTTGTCCCTCGACTAACCGTTTCACTTCGGTAAAGGGTATAATCGGTAGCATGGCCTTTAAATCCTTACGAATTTTATCGACGTTATGGCGGTTCGCTTGAGCGAGATTTTTTACTTTGTCCCTCGCGAACGATCTCCCCTGGTGTTTTCCATCAGATCGATCCCCATCGAAAACTTCCCCGTAACGTTCATCGTCGATTAAATCCTTACAATAATTCCAATTTCTATGGATCATTGTCGATCGCAAAACCTTCTATTAATGATTTTATCGAGCGGCGTTCTTAATATCGATCAGATTTTATGGAAGTATCGGTATCATCAAGCAAGGGATCGATTTAAACGTTCTTAATGTTTATTATCACTAATGACGTATCTTGACAGGAAGTATTTTTCTTTTTTGTTTTATAAATATATCGTTTTTTCTTCTTCTTCTTTGTTTTATTTTTTTTTTTCGAACGAATAACAATATACAAGGTATCGATATTTTTTTGTTTAACTCGAATTAGAATAGAATTATGTCTGTGGTACGTAGAAGAAGCGATCATTCGAGTCTGGAGAAAGTGAAAGAGAGAGAGAGAGAGAGGGAGAGAGGAAGAAGGTAAAAAAATGTAATTAGGACTCTGTAATTGAATTTTACAGCTAACCAGCTGCATAGTTTATTGCATAAGATAAATATTAAGATAAAGGATATAAATTTGCAATATACACAATATACACAAATTACGATATATATATATTTTATATATATATATATATATATATATATATATATATATATATATATACACGTATACCCACACATCACACACGCATATGTTATATATATATACATATATATGCACCTCATCATCCATAACGAATATAATTGTTATTTCTTTATTTCTCCATCCGCTTTCCTTTTTTTCTTTTTCTTTTCATTTTAAATCTATTACAATTTAAGATCGCGTACACGTATAGATTGTTCCATTCGAAATTTTGCGAAGTAATTATTTCTCGTACTACGTCTCGTTTCGAAAGACGTTTCAAACGAAACGTTTCGTTTTGGGAAGAGGACATCTCACATAAATCATAAATCTTCTTCGGTCGGGGCAGGGCGGGGGGAGGGGGATCGCTTAGGCCGTGATATATGTTCTACCTTCTTCAAAACGTTTAACGAAACGATCCATATAGTTCGGAGAATAATTTTTCGCAAGGGAGTGAAAAAACTTCGAATGGGATACCCCTGTTTATATACATTCTCTGTTTATCCCTCTCTATCTCTCTTTTCTAATCGTTTCCTCTTTTTTCTTTTTCTGTATACATATCCAAATTCTAATAAAATAATCTCTAATGAGATTACAAACCACAAGTTATATTAATCAATTAAGCCTGAACGTTAACGCGTTTCCTCGGTTCCAATCTTACGGGGAATCCTTCGGCACGCTTGAGAATAATATCGGCTTGTAGTCTAAAATCATTCTCCTTGACTTCCGACTTAACACGGAAGTTTCTCAGGATCGTTGACAGTAGGATCTTAAGTTTGAGCATGGCGTATTTTCGGCCGACGCACGAACGCGGCCCCGCTGAGAACGGTATGAAAGCATAATAATGCCTGTTGGCCGTCCTTTCCGGTAGGAAGTTGTCCGGATCGAAGGTATCAGGATTTGGATAGATCGATTCTAATCGGTGGGTTTTCAACGTACCAATGATGACGGTACATCCAGCTGGTAATGTGTAATCTCCAGAAGCTGTAAACGAACGGACGATAATCGATATATTAGAACAAATATATTATTCGTTATTATAATAAATAAATAGATAAATTCGTTATAGAGGGTGTTTCAATCAAAGGAGGTCGCCTAATTATTTTCTTCGTTTGTTTTTTTTTATGATGCGACAATCTTTTGTGGCATACTTTGAATGGTTTAAAAAGAGATATGTTATATATATATATATGTATATATATATATATATTTATTTATATATATATAAATATTATATATATTTATTTATATATATATATATTTATATTAGTTTAGGGGAAAAAGAAATCCATTACTTTTACGTGAACGTGAACGAAAAAATAATAGATTTCTTTTTCCCCCAACCTAATATATGTATATATAATCGTACAATGTTATGTACGTCATAGGCGGCCTTCTTTAGCTGAGACATCCTGTATAAGGATAAGTAAATCAATGAATAATAAATATATTATTCGTATATATAAAATCGTTCGATAAGAATAAGACTGACCGAGTTTAATGTCAGTCTTGACGTCACGAGCGATGATCGGCACAGGCGGATACAAGCGTAATGTCTCCATGAGACAACGTTCAAGGTACTTCATTTGCAAGGTGTCCTGGAACGTGGCAGGTCTGTCGCTATCACCGAAGATCTCGTCAAGTTCTTCGATAACTTTCTCTTGAATGTCAGGATGACAACCCATCATCGTCAGGAAGAAACTAGACCCGGAAGCTGTGGTATCGTGTCCCTATTTTTTTTTTTTTTTTTTTTTTTTTGAACGAGACGTTACACGCGTTTCTATCATTATCCCTCTCCTCCCTGTCCTATGGTAGTAGATCGTTACTAAATACATACCTCGAACATAATGGTGGATACTTGTTCCTTGACTTCCTGTTCATTTAATACCGTACCACTTTCACCGGCTTCGATCAAGAGATCTAAGAATGCCTGTCTCTTCTTCTCGCCGATATCGTTATCGTCGACGTCAAGATCGTCCTTCAAACCGGCCGATTGACCGAAGGACAGACCCTCGACGGAGGTAACCTAAGTTTCGTGAAATTTCTTTATAGCATGTGATCATAGAATTTCAGAAAGGGCGTGGGGTAAGAGGGTAGGGTAGATGGGTGAGTGGGGAAGGAAAGAAAATCTACCGACAAAATGATACCGTACCTTGTCGGTCATCTTAGATTCGGATGTATCGATGAGATTACGTTTGCCGCTCTTGTATTCTTCCTTCTTACGTTGTACCACCTTTTTCGTTAGTCCGTGTATTATCTCCAAAAGTTTCATCTGATCTTTACTATACTTGGTAAGATTGAAGAGCCAATCGGGTCTGAGCCATACTTTGGTATGTCGGAGATGAAGTATGTCGCACATTCTGAAGAAATAAAAAGAAGAGAAAAGAAAAAAAAAAAAAAAAGAAAGAAAGAAAAATCGGATAAATAAAAATGAAGAATTGAGGGTAAAGGCGACGCGAAAGGAATCGAATTGAATCCGATACGTTTAAACGAATTTTGAAACGTCAATTTATTAATGACGTTCAATTACTTACTTCATTACCGCCATCGCGTATTCGAATCCGCTTTGTCCCTGGGTCGATTTCGACACTCCCATGGCCGTTTCGAGTAGTATCTCGACCGTCGTCTCGGACATGTAATTATGACAATCGAATACCTTGCCGTTTTCCTTCCGCATTTTCTCAACGACCGCGCGCGAATTCGCGTTAAATAGATTGATGAAACTCTTCAGTACGTTCAAGTGGAAAGTCGGCGCTATCAGTTTGCGATGGGCACGCCATTTTTGTCCTGAAATTGCGAGTATCGGTTCGTTCGTCGTACATTTCGTATTTTTTTTGTTTCTTTTTTTTGTTTGTTTTTCCCCTTATCGATCGTTCGAACGGCAACGACGTTTCTCGTCGTTCGAACGAAAAAAGAAAAAGAAAAAGAAAAATTTGCGAATAACATTCGACGATGATTTCAATGAGAGGAAAGGACGAAGAAGGGCTCAAAAGGAATTTCGTAATTTTTTTTACCGATGTAAATGGGACGGATAAATTGATTAAATCGGTTAAAATCGACGGGGATAAGAAGATACACGAGCGAAGCGTATTACCGTTCAATTTTCTTACCTATTTAAAACCTACGCCTATCGTGGACCATAATAATAATAATAATAATAATAATAATAATAATAATAATAATAATAATAATAACAACAATAATAATAGTAATAATAATAATAATAATAATAATAATAGTAATAATAATAATAATAATAATAATAATGAAAAAGGATTTCAATTTCATTCTCATTATCAGCATCGGGGAAATATACTTTAGGCCATAAACGCGGTTACATACGCGGTTACAATCGTCCATTGGCGCGCGTAATTTACAAACGTTTCCTTTGAAAGCGATCGCGTTCATTAACTTTCACATCATTTAACGTTCATTCGTAATCGATTATACGTGATTATTTAATCTTCAGTATATAAAGGATGATAAAGAAAGAAAGAAAAAAAAAAAAAACGAAAGGAAAAGAAACGTACATTTTTTATCGATCTAATAACGATCTAACAAACGACGATGGCTATGCGTCTCTAATGAAATTTAGAACGGATTACGTAAATGGGGGAGTACGATTGTTACGTTTACGTACGTTTTACATGTTATTACGTTAATGAGTCAATAACGAAGAAAGAAAAGTGAACAATTTTATCATTACGTCGTGAAAGTTTCGATATAAATATATTTCGATATATATACATATACATGTATATATATATATATATATATATATATATATATATATATATATATATATATACATAGATATCCGACGATTTCTCTGTACTCTTATCTTCTAACAACTTCTTATCTAACTTACCTCGAGGTGGAAGAAAATAGAGGATTCGAAATATGGTTTGACGATTCGTAATTAATATAAAGTAAAAGTAAAAGTAAAAGAAAAGAAAAGAAAAAAAAACGAGATATACGTACCTGAGGATATGAGCAGGCCATTACCGAGCCATGGTTGGAAGAATCTGTATTCCGTGGATTTGTCAATGTAAACATGACTCGACAGGATTATCTCAATATCGCGTGGATCGACCAGGAAGATAAGGAGTTTCGGTCCAATCCAAAATTTAGCAATTTTTTCGTACTCCTCGGCATATTTCATAGCATTACTAAATATCGCTGTAAAAAGTTTGACGTTAGGAAAAATTTATTCTCAAACGATCGTCAATTTTGAATCGTATCGGGCGCGAACGCGTACACGCGCGCATAAGAGCGCATACAAGCATACAAGCATAGGTGAGTATCATTTTTATTGAAAATATTTTCCTTACCATCGGGACTACCAAGAAATTCCAATGCGTTACCGATGATAGGATATGCAGGAGGCCCTGGAATTTTCTCAGCGACTTCTATCATATGTTTATTCGCAATACGGAAGTAGATGTAATAGAGAACGATTGCTGGCAAAAGAAGAACGAAGAACATCGACAATGCCGATATTCCACTACTTGTAGCTTCCGCTACCGATCCAGTAATTACTTCCGGTTCCATTACTGACATGTTGTTTCTACAATTAAAATAATGACCATTTCATAAAGAATGAAAGAGACAGAGAGAGAGAGAGAGATTAGTGAATCGAATGAAATGATCAAATTCGAGCGATTAAAGAATCTCAAATATCTCGGAAACGATTATTATAATAATCTATATTAGATTACTATAATAGATTACCATAATAGAATTTTGTAGGAAGGTGAAAAAAGAAAGAGAAAAAGAAAGAAAGAAATCTTGTTTGGACAAAACGACGATGAGCAAGGAGATTTATCGGAGTTACTATACGATTATCGTTGATGTATTTTACAAGACGATTGCAATCAAGTGCGCGCACGAAAAAAAAAAACGAAAAAAAATAGACAAAACAGAAAGAAAAAAGAAAAAAACGTAGTAGAAAAGTTAAAAAGCTCGTGAAAAATATTTCATTGATCTACGATGATTTTTTTTTTAATAATATTTGTTCTTCTTTTTTTTTTTTTTTAAATTAGATCGATAATTCATAAAATCTCTCTCTCTCTCTCTCTCTCTCTCTCTCTCTCTTTCGACGAAACTTACCCGTTAGTTAAGACGATTATAGGAAATAAACCTCTGCCAACGAACCACCACTAAACTGTGTCGATCTGCCTTTACGACCGATCTCTTTTATAAGCGAACCTCTTAGCAACCCCCTACTACTACTGTCTCTTTTAAATAAAGAAATCGGTGCTTCGATAATGATTATATGATTTTCGTGTATGCGTGTATCTACTTGAATCGATAATAGATTCATTCATTATTTATTCGATATTCAATTCGATCGAGTCACGTATGATTATTTCCATTCTTTTTTTTTCTCGGTTTCGATTATCTCACTATTATTATTGTTATCATTACCATTATTATAATTATCATCATTATCGTCATCTTCGTCGTCATCATCATCATCATCATCATCATCATCATCATCATCATCATCATCATCATCATCATCATTATTATTATTTTAACGTAACGCTTGTCGAATAAATGAAATCTACAAACAAATTTTTAATCATTGTTGTTTATGACATATGTATTTTTTTTGTTTTTCTTGTTTTTTTTTTACACTCGCACAAGCGTCGTCGTCACCGATTTTATTGCCGAGTTAAAAAGCAAGTAAATTAACGTTGCATTCAAGTTGCGCAAAATTTCAGCGTGATTTCGTTAAAACGTTAAATTATTCATTCTATTTTTATTTTTGCAAATAATGGTTCGTTCTTTACTAAACGTTCAAGATTGTACAAGCGCTTATTCTAGACTCTTGGTGTACGAGATAATTATACTGTTATTTTCGTAACACTTATTTTAGAGAGTTTAATTTCAATAGTTACGACGAACGACGCGAGTATCTTTCTGACGAACTGAAAAAAAAAATACAGAGGTCGAGCTGGAAAGAATTGAAGAATATTTTTGAAAATTGAGAATCTTTACCTCTCTCTCTCTCTCTCTCTCTTCCTCTCATCATTTTTTCCTGAAAATAATTATATAATTTAAAAAAAGTAAGTTTATAATTTAATAATAAATTTCTGATAAATGCGTATCATATTTTCTCTCTTTTTTTACATGCATATTATATATACATATACATATATATATATATATATATATATATATATATTTATATGTATATATATATTATGTATTTATAATTTTTATATATACTTCATATTCATGCCAATTAGAAAATTTTCAAAAGACGATCAATAAAAATCGTATTAATAATTCTCGAATGGTCTCGATAGATCGAAAATAATCGATTCAATGCATGTAGCTTTATATATCTGTATGTGTATGCGCATGTGTACTTTCGAACGGATCGCATCAATATCGTCAGAGTTTCAACGTGGTTTCGTGCATTTTTCCTTTCATGGACATTGAATTTAGTGGAATAATTGATTATTTACACGGATTACAATCAACGGATGTCCAGGTCTTCGATTGGTGCCCTGTTTTACATAAAAGCAAGTCATGCGGAAAACAATATTAGCTGACGTATGTCTTTATGTAGATACGCGGTACGCGTTATGTGAGTGTCCGTCTAATGTCTTTCTCTCTCCCTCTCTTTCTCTCTTTCTCTCTTTTTCTTCGTTTTACTTTCTCACTTACGAATATTCTACTCGACATTAATCCTTCTAATTTAACATATACGACATCAATATTACGAATGATAAATTGTGAATCGAGCATATATTAATTGTCTTAATTACGTGTGTGCGTTTCTATCCCGTATATAGGTTATGTTCGATGTCAATAGTTCGTTTACGTTCACTTTTAAATGTGACTTGTTGTCTATTTTGATAACCTTTCTTTAAAAGAAGGTACGTTGTTTTATTTCTATAAAAGCAAGTAAAAAACCAAAAGAGTATTTTATAAAAGTCCATTACGACTTTTACGTCGTAGGATGAAGTCTTTTAATATTTTATTGTCATCGTTTGCATTTGTGTTGTGTCTGTCTAATTTAAAATTTTGATTGGGCATGATGTTTATTTTGAGTATAATGAAAACTACGTAAAGCCGCTTGCGTAAGTTCACGATATATGCTACATTGAATGCTTCATTTGGAAATTATTATTTCATTTCATTAATAATCATCAAATTCAATTCGAATTTGAACTCTGTTAAAATAAAGACTATCTTATTTGAAAGTAGAACTTTTAAATGTATTACATATATATATATACATATATATGTAGACAGCAGGAAGATGGAAAGTGGTTTAATTACATAAAAACTTCGATTATTATATCATTAAAGAATAATATTAGTAAATGTGATAACAACGATCGATTCCAATGCTAAATGAATAATATTTTCAGGGATTAATGAATTAGAAGATACGATACGTAATTGCAAAGAAGCCGGAGTGGCCACTTGAAGTCTAACATACTTAGGAGTTTTTAAAATTATCTAAAAAATTAAGAAGCTACCTTGTTCTTGAGACAAGACAAAAGGGATAAGAAAAGTGTATGATTTAGAAGAATCGAATTCAAAGGTAAGAATTATTAATCCGTATTGTTAGATAGAACGAGGAACTATCATATAAAGTTTAATAAAGTTTATAGAAAGTAATTTATCTTGATTTAAGTCGTACCAAAAGGAACATATCTAATCCTATATTATATATGTAACACATGGAAAGACTAAATAATAAAGTCGTTTGTGATAAAGTAAAATTAACATTATCAATGAAATTTGATCTTCATCCCATTCTGCGAGTATAGCTAAAGATGTGTACCATTACCATTCATTTGATTTTTTATATTTTATTTTTCATCATTTTATATATATATATATATATATATATCTTTTTATTTGTATCAATTTAGTAACTTAAATAATTCCAAATTTTTTAAGTCTTATCAATCTGAATTTTGTAGTATAACACTTGAAAGAAAATTGGTGAGCCAACTTCGAACAGTTATTATAATAACATGCAAATCATACGGATGACGAACGACTTTTTCTCGTATATTTCCGAGAAAGTTGTTCAATATGTGTTACATTTTACAAATTAAAAAGATGAAAATAACTACTACAAAGTGTTCGTAGTCGTTAATGTAATCTTTTCTTCTTTGGCCGAATTACATAATATATCTTTTGCAAGCCGTTATCTTCTTATCTAGTCGTACCCATAAGCTGCAAAGATTTATTTTAAGCGAGTTTTATTACAAGTTGAATTCACACAATCGTATAAATTCCATTATATGCGATCGCATTGTTCATCGATATAAAAAACACAAGTTGATCGATCTTTTTCGTTTTATACACTTGTAATATATGTATGGTATGATTGTCTATTTTATTCATTGAAAGGTTTATTAACACGATAAAAATAGTAGCACGTAGTAAATGATTTTTTGCTTTTTTCGACTTTGTGATTGTATACGCGCGCGCGTGTGTGTATATTATATATATTCACACCATGCATACACGCGAACACTTATATTTGTATACCTGTATAAGAGAGATATACGTACTGGGTATCACGTCATTATGCAATCAATGAAATATTTTGAGCGTAATAATCGGAACGCTTTATCAACGAAAATGATATTATTAACTCTTCGAAATTGATTATTTCGTTATTTTTGCACTAGCGGCACGTTTTTTGTTATTATTTATCACAATGCCGTTAGATATCCTGGTCTTTTTCGATTGTTTCTTTTTTTTTTGCTTTCTTTTTCCGTTCTTCGATTTATTATTATTCGTATTGTTCGAGCCGTCCTCCGAGTTCGAGCTATTGCCAGACGCGGGCGCCGTCAAAGATTTCAATTGTCGTATAGTACGAATTTTGTTAATCTTGTTTCTAGAAATAATTCTCTCGGTGGCTACTACGACGATGTCATTTTTTTTATTATTCTTAACGGGCTTATCCAATTTTTGTTCCCCTCGTTCTTTCTTCGCCGACGCGTTCGTCGTTCTGAACAATTTCAACGAATCCGCTTTGACCGACAGAAACGAATCTTTATTATTTGTACCGTTTTTATCGTCCTTTATGGCGGAACTCAAATTCACCGCCATTTCCCACTTCAATCGGGATCGTTTCTTCCTCGTAACCTTGACCTTCTCGTCGTCTCTTACGTTATCCCGAACGTCCTCCACCTTATCCCCCGATGATCCGATGATCTCTTCGTTAACGACGACGTTTCGTTTCCTTCGTGCTTTCTTCCTCGTCTTTCTCAACTCCGTCGTTTTTTCGAAACGATCGAGCGATCGTAATTTTTCCGTGCACGTCCTAAAAAAGAAAATAAAACAAAAAAAATAAATAAAATAAAATAAATACGTACGACGATCAATTTTCTTTTTTTTGGGGTGAGGGGGGGGGGTGGAGACGAGACAGAAGGATCCAATCGATTCAGTTGATCGATCACGCGCGACGAGAGAAAAAAGGGAATGATAAATTCAATTCGTTAACCTTAGGAATATTTCGTTGTTCGAATTAGAATTTGTCGAAGTAGCGAGACTAGATATTCCCCAACTTAATGGTACTTTTCCGTAATCGTTATTGACGAAGGTCGTGCCATTTTCCGTATTACCGATTGGTATCCCCATCCAAAATTGTTGCCTAAAAGACGTGACCTTCCTCTCGACGGATCCTGTACAAGGATGCTTCAGTATCCTAAATTGGGAAAGAAATGTTCCTTAAATTTGTGTTTTCTTCTTCTTCTTCTTTTTCTTTTGTAAATCGATCTTTTAACATTTTTTTCTTTCTTTTTTTTAAATTATAATCTCGAAATACCTGGACAAACGATGACAACGCACTCGTTGTTCAATTTTTCGATTGTGCACTTCGGGCAACAAATGTTCGCCCAATGACAAACTACGTGGCCTAATTATAGCAGGAAGCAAAGTACATTCTACCGTACGTTCGTCTCTCCTAGTTTCTCCTTCGTATTTATCTCGCGAACTTTCGTATCTATTCTCTCCCTCTCTGTGTCTATGAATCCTTGCTGAGATACCTGAAATCACGATCTACATGTATATTCGATATTTCCAATAATATTTATTACGTGTAATTTATAAGGGAAAGGAAAGGAAAGGAAAAAAAAAAGACAAATAAAATAAATAAATTTATATTAATAAAATGAAAAGAAAGGTCGAAAAGGTTCGTGTTCGATTATTAACCTCTTGTTTTCGATCGATCGTCGTCGATCCAATCCGTCATATAACATAGATCACTTCCTGGATCGGTTGTATGCAAGTCCATGACGGCCCTTGATTGCTGAAGGAAAAATTCCAATTTTATACTATCGCAGATCATTGGTCTTTTTATTTATTTGTTTATTTTTTATTTTCTTGAGAGGGATAGAGAAAAAGAGAGAGAGAGAGAGAGAGAGAGAGAGAGGAGATTACCATAATGCGTTGAAATTTATAGGATTATTAATAATTCTTTGTCCTTTTTTCTTGTTCTTTTTTTGACTTAATTCCAGAGAATTAATATTTATTTGCAAGATTATAAACGATTGAAATTCGTAAGAATTGATAAAAATGATTATAATAATAATGATAATCGTTAATTTTTACCAAAAATTTCCTTCGTTCCAAATACTTTCGTTCCATCTCCTTCGTTCTCATCCTCCTCTTCAATAAATTCATACTTCCAGTGGAACCAAAATTAGGGGATGGAGGTGGCGCAGGATGATATTCGTCGTTTATTTCCACGCCGTAAGAATTTCCCATCGTATCGTCGTCCGATCCGTGGCTCTCCGAGTTGTCACCTTCGTCGCTATAAAATAACATGATCGTGATTTTGATCGTGCCAACGATTTTTTTTTATTTTTTAAATATTTTCGATCAGAGATTGAAATAAGAGTAATATCGTGACGTACCTCGAGTAATCGGTTAATTCGATATTCGTAGGCTCTTCGGCATTGGATCCCTCCTTGATCAATCTCGTTAAAATTTTTGTTCGTAATTTTTCCTGTTAACAAAAAGAAAAAAGAAAAAAAATTGAATTAAAGACGATCGGGGAATTTTCGAGGAAGCTCAAAGATCGTACGTCCTCCTCGCAACGTTTTTTGTTCCTTTATATATATATATATATATATATATATATATATAATGTAACGATCACCTTGGCCGGATCTTGATCGGAAAAATCAAGAAGGGTCTCGCAAAAGGCTCTACCAATTCGTTCGTAATCCTGCGTAGAAAAGTGTGTACCAGATCTGGATCCTAATCTCGAGCCACCCATTGAGGCTTCCATCGTGTAACTGTTTTGAACGCCCATCGACCAAGCTACCACCCTACCAGTACCTTCCTTACCCTTTTCCACGTGAAATTTACAATTTTCGAAGGAGAACTGTGGGAAGAAGAGAATTTTTTAGAGGAAAAAAAAGAAAGGAAAGAAAAGAAAGACACAAGGAAAAAAATTCATTGCAAATCTCACGAAATATCCATAATTCGTCCCTCTCTGTGTCTTGTTTTTTTTTTTTTTTTTTTATATTATTTTGTTTTATTTATTCTTGTGTTTAATTTTTTTCCTCCCAATAGGCGCGTGTCTCCGTACGTCGAGGTTTACGAACCTTGTCGGCGGCATTTTTATGTAACATCAATGGGAACACTTGTTCCGAGAGTTTTGCATTATTGCATCCGGTTCTTTTGTTCTCGCAGCCATACGCAAATATATTGTGTTTCCTTGAATGCGCATGAAGGTCACAGTATACGGTGACTCCGCATTCCTCTAGGAGCCTTCTTATCATCAATTTCGTATGCCAAACTGATGGATAACTTTCGCGCATTACCGTCCTATACTGTCTGTTCAAATCCTTACCGGAGAGGGAACATCTGTTATTACCGACTATAACACCGTCCGGATTTAACATCGGCACCAACTTGAAAACGAATCGTTCTCGCAGCTCCTGCAATTGGTTTTTTCTCACCTCAGATATTTTTTTTTTTTTTTTATCGATATTTATTATCATCAATAGAATTTTATTTATATATATATATATATATATATTTTTTTTTTTATCGACAACCTCGACGAGAAAAGAAAGAAAGCAAAAAAAAAAAAAAAAGAAAAAGGGAAAATTGTTTCTTCCTGGTTTCTTATTTTTCTTTTTTACCTTGGCACGATTGGATTCGCCAGTAAGGAAATCGATGATGCCCTTCATCGTCCAACTAGACGGTGTCTCGCCAGGATGAACTCTGGCCGTTATTACAACTCCGCGTTTTCTTCTTACATCCTCGTCGTACGTTGGCGGTGCTGTAATTGTTAAGTAATAAACGCCATTACCAGCCAACGTACGGCACAACAATCGTAACTTCGTGAATCTTGTTTTTGTCGGATCGCTTATTATTTTCGTCAGATATTCCTAAGAACGAAAATTATTCTTATTAATAATCGAAGAAAAGTATCTACATCCTAATGGCGCAAAGAGATTATTTCTACTTTTTTTTTTTTTTTTTAAATTACACGAAAAAGGAAAGTGAGAATATTTTTCTTCGTTTTGTTTTCTCATCGATCGCAATAATTAATATGCTCAATTTTTCATTAAATAATTATCAAATTCAATTTTCCATAAAGGAAATACATTATAAAGGGTGTCTCAGCTAAAGGAGGCTGCCTAAATATTTTCTTTGTTTTTTATGACGCGACAAACTTTTATAGCATACTTGGAGTGGTTTAAAAAGAGGTGTTATGAGAAAGAAAATATTTTTTTTCAGGTCATTTTTTTATGAACTCTTTTAAGGTCATCGGTACTTTTTACCCCATAAGCATGTATTTTTTTTTTATATTGCAGCCTCCTTTAGCTGAGACATACTATACATAGTATATATAGTATATATATGTGTGCGCGCGTGACTTATTGTCAGACTAATAACATCGAACGTCGGCTCGAATCGTAGATTGATTTTAATAAATAAGAAAGTTAATTGTTGTTATTTGTTTACCTGCAAATCCGTATACGTGTATGGGTAACAGTGGGCCAAATAAACTGTGTCATGATCGTGCGGGAAGGATATGTTAAACGTCAACGTATGCTTCTCCTTTTCCTCGTCCCTGTAAAATATTTTTTGTTCATTTTTTTTTTTTTTTTTTTTTTTAATTATAACCATCTCTCCTTTTCTTTTTTTTGTTCTTTAACAACAAAAATGCCCACCCCCTCCTCATCCCCCAACCTTCCAGTTAACTTACGATTCGCCGTTCTTGTAATAGCTAATATTCTCCCCACATCTTCTCCAACCAATCGATTTAGTTCGTGCATCTTCGGTCGAGTACAAAAGTGGCCTAAGTCCTTCGTTGTACAGACTCTCCTCCTTACACATATTCACGATCGATAATCTATCGACGAATCAACATTCAATATATATTTTTTAGTAAATCTTAAAGAAAGAAAAAATTTGTAAAACTGAAAAATAAATTAAGGAATCCAAAATTGGGTTTTCCCTTTAGTCAGAACTTTTCTTTCTAATATTTTTATGCAAAGAAAAGTTTCTATGAATAAGAAACTATTCATATATATATATATATATATATATATATATATATATATATATATATATATATGTATCGATATATGTATCGATAAAGCCGTCGAGCGCTTTGACACGTAAATTTAAAAACATTCAAAAAGTCGAGTTAATCGATTGGGTTTGTGAACGGCGCACACACACACACACACACACACATTTCTTTTTTGGTCCAAAATTAATAACCCAAAAAATGTTAATCGTGAATTATTTACCTATAAGTGATTCTGCTTCTGGTATTAGATATTTGAAAGTAATACCATTGCGTGTGCCTCTGAGTGTACAGATCCCTTCTCAAATGTAATTGATAATACGTATCGGTTATTTTAACGACCTTTCCAAGATTCCCAGATTCGAATCGTGACTCGAATCTAAGATCGCTATTGGTATCGGCGATGAAAAACATGTCGGTAACGTTCTTCCCCTCCCTCGTCGTATTCAACGCGTAATCGTTCGTATCCTTGAAAGTTTTGTTGGAAGACGATAGAATCGGGTTTCCACCAGCGCATGATCTATTGAACTAATCGCCATGAATCTTCTTAATTTTGTTTGTTTGTCTTTTGTTTTTCTCTTTAATCAAATTGATCGGTTAAACGATAATATTAACACGATCGTGATCTATATATATGTATATTGCTTACGTAATTGGTAACGTTAGTTGGGCAGTAACGAAATATAACGGTACCTAATTCATCGTCAATAGGTCTTGGGGTGGGTTCGTTACCGTTAGATAAATAAAATGGTTCTGGATTGATTGGATTGTAATCTATATGACGTACCCTTTCTTGGATTACCTGAAACGACATTTTAATGTTATCCATCCTATCAGCGATGTCTCGTAACGATCACACTGATCGTTATTTATTTATTTATTTATTTATTTATTTATTTATTTATTTATTTATTATTATCATCATCATCATTATTTTTTTCTTTTCTCGTATTCACTTGACATTCCGTTGGCCAACGTGCCATTTCTTGAACGATATTGTCGGCGATAAATTGCGAGCTCAATGTTCTAAGCGTTTCCTTCGTGTTACGTTGTTTAGACGGGTCCAATGATCTCGAAAATAAATTCGTTTCTATGCTTTCGTTTAATATCCTACAACGTTCAAAAATTTGCGATTCCTGTGGCGTTCGCAAACTCGTCAACGCCGTACCTGCGTATCAAATTGTTATTGCTTTAGTCGAGAAATTTTGAAAATTTATCGAACAATTAAAAATTAATTTAATTAAGATACGAAACGAGTAAAAGATTAGTATTGGAATTAGATTGTATGTAATATCGATGAACCGATCGTCGTCGTACGATTGATTTTCTGATCTAACGAAATATAAGTGAATTATCGAAATCAAAGTTTTAACGGGTGCTCGACGAAATTATAATGAGTTTTCGAATTCTTATGTAATATGTTTTTCTGCGGTAAGGGGTGAAAAAGAGCGTTTGTATGAACGAAAATAAAAATGGAGGTAAAAATACGAAAAAGCCAAAAAAAAAAAGAAAAATAAAAAAGAAAATATCCTAGAACTCGATAGAAGTTCAACGGGCATGTTCGAAGTTTCGTTGCTGGGAAATTTCGAAAGGGACAGTCAAAAGTTTTTCGTCTAGGTGTCACTGCAAATGTTCTATTTGCAACACTTTATCCAGTTAGGGTACAACGTACGAACTTTCACGACCTCAACCATGTATTATTATAGTTATATATGTACAGTGTACACACACACACACACAACCCATGCTTACACACTCCATACATGACTCACTCAGCATGCGCGCGCGCGCGCGCGCGCGCACACACACACACACACACACACAACACGTTAAACACGTGAAATAAGATACTAGGAAAGTGATCGATAGATACTCTTAAATCTTTCGAATGAAAATTATTATTGGATTGCGAATTTCGAGATTATTTCGAATTTATATTTAATCGTAATATGTTAATATTTTTTATCGAACCTACCGGAAATTGATCGAACCGGGAACAACATAGCTTGAAGTTCACGCACTTTGCTGGATGATAATAGATCTGTCATTTTTTGTTATCTCTCATCTTCATCGCAATCATCGTTCTTCTTTCCATTGATCTCCGTTCCATCCTCCTCGATGATCTCACGATCATTCTGATATTTCATCGAACTTGACATTTTTTGTTTGTTTGTTTTTTTTTCTTTTTTTTCGAAAATAATATGATCGTTAAAGATTAACGCTTTCACATTGCATCTCATTTATCATTTCGTTACTTCCAGGGCGATTTCTCTTTAAATTTTTTTTTTTTTTTTTTTTTTTTTTTATAGTGATTGCAATTTCCAAAGACACTTGTCAGTGCGCTGAAAAAAATTATTAAAAGGAAGAAAATTTATTTCAATTGCTATTGATAAACCTTTTATTTATCGAAGGGTAAAATTGTGATCAATTGTTTTTTCTTTTTCATTTTTTAATTTACTTAACATTTCATAATTTCTAATAACACTGATAATTGTTTGCTATAAATGATATTAAATAGAAGAAAAAATAAAAAAAAAAAAAACAACGAAACGAAAGCTACGAATAAATTATATACTTTTTAAATTAACTCTCCGGCCGTTTACACAACTAATTTCTCGTAAAAAAAGATTTGATTAATGTAATATATTAAATGATACAATTTGAAGGGGGAAACGAAGCTAGCTCTGATTAAATTAACAAAAAAAAGAAAACCAAAACAAATAAATAAAATAAAATAAAATAAAAAAATTGATTTGCTTAAAGTTTGACAAATTCTCGTAATATTTACAATGTTATTAACAATTTGAAGGGGGGTACCAATTTAAAGAAAAGAAAAAAGTAAACAAACAAATAAAAAATAAATAAATAAATAATAATAATTAATCGAGTTTCCTCAAATTTACTTGTCATTCGATATAACTCGTGGTCGAGCAATCGTTTTGATAGAGTTTAAAGAAAATTTAATTTAAATAATTTAAAATAATAATTTAAGTAATAATAAAAAATAAAGAAAAAAAAACAACCAACCCCGCAAACACACACACACACACACACACAGACAGATATTTACTTGCCATTTAGGAGAGAGGAATCTCTTTGAGGATAGAGTCGGTGTTTTAGAAGTCGTTAGAATGTTATCATAGTTCGGTAGAATAAACGTTTGGCCGACTGAGAGGAAGCCACGAGCCGATGAGGAGAGATTTCCAAAGTATAGTTGGTTATTGCCTGACAACGGTCGTGTGTATATTGGGGGCGGAGTCACTGGCATTCTGATTGTTTGCCGTACTTTCGTATTTCTATTTCAAGACAGGAAGTTAATTCCAAATTCTTTTCATAGTTCCTTTCTTCCTTTTCTTTCCATTTTTTCGTTTGTTTTCCATATTCGATCTGATTCAAAAACTGTCGACTAAAGCTTCGAATATTAATCGAACATCAACTCGATCGTGATCTCGATTATGTGTCTACACAGGATCACGATGCTCCATCGTTTCATTGCAACCGATACATTATTTCAATATTACAATAATACGTTCGATTGGTATCGGTGCAAATTAAAAAAAAAAAAAAAAAAAAAAAAATTAAAAAATTAAAAAAAAAAATGGGAAGGAAAAAATATAAGGACGATACAAACAATTGGTTTGTCAAAATGAATTAAGTTCACTGCATGCGCGCGCGTAGTTTAATCATATAGTACTGATTGATGAGCTATAAGAGATACGTCTAACTTTTCATACCATTACGTCCGATTGATTGGTATTAGTGTATGCATATGTGTGTTTGTGTGTGTGTGTGTGTGTGGGGAGGAGATCCTTGCACGTGTTAGTAGTGTGTATGCACATAAAGTAATTTGCCTATTGTCCGTCTACCTCGCGGTGCCGGGTTCCTGAAAGTTATTGATCAATCAGAGACCGCCAAACATACTAACGGGAGCGTACAGGGGATTCATTCCATCGAATAATTCTCTTTACCTTGTTATATCGATCATGTATTCTGATTGACAAGTCTGCAATTGTTATATACCTAATATATATATATATATATATATATATATATATGTACGTGTAAAATATTATTGCCGGTTACTCGACATCAATTGTCGCTTATTGGAATATCTCGTACGATTGTATTCATAGTGATTTGTAGTAAATAATAATAAAGACTCCAAACGTGATCTCATTATACCATAATGTTCTCGATCTTTCCTTTCGTTCGTTCCTTCTAATTCTTATTAATTTTTATAATCCTTAGGTTACGAGAGCTAAGTGAAATAAAGTCCAATCAAAAATAAAAAAAAAAAGAAAAAAAAAATAGAAATAGAAGAACAAAATGGGTCGGAAAGTCACCGTGGCCGCTTGCACGTTGAACCAATGGGCGATGGACTTCGATGGTAACTTTAAAAGGATACTTCAAAGTATAGAGGAGGCAAAAGCCGCTGGCGCAACTTATAGAAGCGGTCCGGAATTGGAGATCTGGTATGTACGATGAAAATTTAACGTTGATTATCGTTTTATCGTCGAGCCCCCATTTATTTTATTTTTTCTTTTCGACCTCACTTTTTTCTACACTCGACTCGACAAAAAGTCCAGTTTATATTTATCTCTCTCACTCTTTCTCTTGTTGTTCTGGTACAGTGGTTACAGTTGCGAGGATCACTTCTACGAATCTGATACGTTGTTACATTGTTGGGAAGTTTTAGGAATGCTCATGAAGTCTAGCATTTGCGAAGATATTTTGGTTGACGTTGGGATGCCGGTTATGCATAAAAACGTAACGTACAATTGCAGGGTTACCTTTCTAAATTGGTGCGTATTATTGATAAGACCGAAAATGTTGTTGTGCGAGGATGGAAATTATCGCGAATCAAGATGGTTTTCTCCTTGGACAAAGGTATATATTTTTCTCTTAAAATACATACATAAATATATAAATAAATAAATAAATATATATATATATATATAATATATTTTCTCGATTAACCCTAGTTGCGCCTGTGAGGTTGTCAGACGAACACCCTGAATCAACTTCGAGCTCAATTAAAACGTACTGATTATTATTTATTTATATCCGATGCTTCGAAGGATATACAATATTCTTTTTATATATATATATATATTTTGTTGTTGTTGTTGTTGTTGTTGTCAAAATTATTCATTCCGTGTAAATGACACAGTCGTTCGAAGTGCCTCGAGTGGCGTAACGCAATCCGAGAGGTGCACGACTCGAAATTATTTTCTAGAGTACGCGTAACTGGGGTTAAAAACAAAACCAAAAAAAAGAAAAATAAAGAAAGAAAAACGGAAAGAACATTAATGACACATTTGTATTGATATTTAGGAACGTACCGTAGAGGATTACTTTTTACCGAGAATGATATCACAATTGACCGGACAAAACGTCGTACCTTTCGGTGACGCTGTCATATCTACGAGAGACACCTGCATTGGTTTTGAAATTTGCGAGGAACTTTGGAATCCACGTAGCTCCCACATACCGATGTCCATGGACGGCGTCGAGATAATAGCCAACGGTAATAATTTCAATAATCGAACAATAACAACACGATTTGTTGTTTATAACGTCGTTATAAATCTATCAAGTGAAAACTTGATACATGTAGCCGTTCATAAGCCGAATCGATTGATTCGACAATTTGAACCATCAAGCAATTTGCTGCATTGCCGCCTTCACTACTATCCGTTCCTTCCACCCCCACTCCTCCCCATATCTCTGCCACATACTCCATCATTTTTCAGTTCACCGAGTCAAGTGCTGCCTTTGCTAAAAACGCCGCCTCTATTAACCTCCTCCGCCCCAATTCTACTTAATCCGATTCAACCCAACCCATTTTATCCCACCTTTTTTTCCAATTGTTTGTTCAACAGGTAGTATAGCACGTATGGTGTTATCCATTACTCCCATTCTCTTCCTGAACTTTGATTCGGTGGTGCTATCCCCTTCCCCTTTAACTCCTCCTTCAATTTCTATGCCATCACACTCTACATTTACCTGTGGAATATCGCCATCATTGTCAATCCTCTATAATCCTCTGCTGCTCATTCCCCATCCCCATCCCCATCGCCATTCCCATCCGCCATCCTCATCCCCGTTCTTTTTTTGTCAGTATTTGTCATATCCTTCTTTCCATCCATCTAGCCATACATCTCCTCTCCAAACCCTACCACAAAATTTCCACAACCAATCGACCATTCTCTATCTTCCCCCTCTCAATATTTTCACGTTTCATTCGGCACATCATACCCCAACTCCCATCTCTCTAGGGCTTTCCTCCCTTTTTTGCATTTGTTCTATTATCCTCCACAAACTTCGTATCTTCTCATCTACTGCGGTTGCTCATTCTCCGCCCTTCCCCCACCTCCTTCTCCTTCTCTTCCTCCTCCCGACAACGCTCTCCCTTCTATCCCCAAATAATAATCTATCGGTCGGTGATGACGAATATTCTACAGTCGTTACAGACAAAGGCCGCGTGTGTTGCATGTGTACGTTCTGCAACGTTCGTTTGAATTTAATTTGAAGAGTATTTCGAAATAACGATTTGTATTATTACATCGCACTTTCTCTACCTTTTTGTGTATTACGTGGTTAATCGATTTTGGTTAATGAACGGCTCATATATATATATATTTTTTTTTTTTTTATTAACTACAGGAAGTGGTTCTTATTTCGAGCTTCGTAAGGCCTACGTAACCGTGGATCTCGTTAAATCGGCGACATTCAAGTGCGGCGGTTGTTACATCTTCAGTAATTTGCGCGGATGCGACGGCGGTAGGATTTATTTCAATGGCGGTTCTGGTATATACCTTAATGGATATATTTTAAATCGTGGAAAACAATTTGCATTGGAGGACGTCGAGGTTACCGTAGCTACGTTCGATCTCGAGGATATAAGGTTGGCTTAACGAACGATATTTATTGTCGACCGTTTTATTATTATTATTATTATTATTATTATTATTATTATTATTATTATTATTATTATTGTTGTTGTTGTTGTATTTTTCCCTTTTATTTTTTTTTATTGGAATTTCTCGAGAGGTGGAAAGAAAGGCAATCAACGACTAATCGACAAAGTTTCAATCTGTTATTTTCGCAGAAGCTACAGGAACAACATAAGATCGAGATCACATTCGGCTGCGCGTTCGGATCCATATCCACGCGTTAAGATAGATTATGTTCTCTCGTCGGACAATCTGATAACAAATCCCTCCGACAGACTTTTAAATACGGAAAAGAGAAATTCATTCGGTAATATGAATGGAATGTTAAACGCGACCTATCATACGCCGGAGGAAGAAATTTCATTGGCGCCTGCTTGCTGGCTATGGGATTATCTGAGGTATTTATGAGGTTGACAAATTTATTTTCACGTATGAAAAGTTAAAAGGAAAATTGTGTATGTGTGTGTATATATATTTTTTTTTTGTATGTTTTTCCAAAGACGTTCCTGTCAAGGTGGATTTTTCTTACCTTTGAGTGGTGGCGTTGATTCATCTTCGTCGGCCTGTTTGGTCTACAGTATGTGTAATTTAATAGTCGAATCTGTTAGCAAAGGAGGTGAGCATTTTTTTTTCAAATTTAATAAATATATATATATATATTATATTATTATATTTATATTTTATAATATAAAGAAATAAAAAATATTTTATATTATAAAATACAAGATCTTATATTTTACAATATCAAGAAATTATTTACATATTTGTTATTATTATCATTATTATTATAAATATTAAAATAATCTTTTGAACTTAAAAAAGAATAAAAAAAAATAAAATAAAGTAAAATCTTCAATCCTCAGATGCTCAGGTACTGTCAGACATTAGAAAAATTGTTGGGGATTGCGAGTACGTGCCGACAGATCCTAAACAACTTTGCAATACACTCTTGGTCACGTGTTATATGGGAACCGAAAATTCGTCTGCCGAAACCAAAGCTAGGGCCGCCGAATTGGCGAAACAAATTGGTTCTTATCATCATAACATCATTATCGATACCGCTGTGTCGGCCATCTTGGGTATATTCCAGCAGATAACGAAGATAGTGCCGAGATTTAAGGTTCACGGTGGTTCGCCGAGAGAAAATCAGGCCTTGCAAAATATTCAAGTAGGTTATATAATTGTTTATATTATTATATTATTATATAATATTCAAGTAGGTTTATTAATTTGTATAATTAATAAATAATTTATATAATTAATAATTATATTATTGTATTATTTAAGTGGTAGGTCGTTGGTACTGTTTTTTTAGGAATGATCGATTTTTCGCGATAGGTGGTATCATCATCATCATCATCATCATCATCATTATTATTATTATCATCATCATTATTATTATTTTCTTAGGCACGTTTACGCATGATAATAGCATATTTATTCGCACAATTGATGCTCTGGATACGTGGACGTCCGGGTGGCCTTTTAGTACTCGGAAGTACGAACGTGGATGAGGCATTGCGTGGATATTTAACGAAATATGATTGTAGCAGCGCTGACATTAATCCGATAGGTGGAATATCCAAGAACGATCTCAAACGATTTCTCACGTACTTCAGGTATGTACGTTATTTATCCTCTAATCGCGATAAAATATCTGAGACGTATCGTTACGAGATGATTCCATATACGTAACATGTACATACAGGTCGTCCTACGATTTCGAAAGTGAGGGCAAAGTTTATTTGTGTGGGGGAAGGGGGCGCATACCAAAATCATGATTTATTTATTTTATTTTCTTTTTTTTTTTTTCACCCAACACGGACAACTAACGACAAGCATTGTCGTCGCATGTTAAATTCGCACGAAATAAAAGCGAAGAAAAAAAAGAAATTTATAAAACGTATGCTGATGCTTGACGATAATTTCTTTCTCTTTTTTTTTTTTTTTTTTTTTGTTAAACGATTCAAACGCAAACCGTTAATTATCCGGCGATGAACGTGTAAAATGAACGCATTGTCGCACTTTCATATATTTTATATATATATATATAATTTATGTATATATATTCTCGTTTTAGAAAAAAGCACGGATTGTCGGCGTTAGATGACATATTAAAGGCACCACCCACGGCCGAACTCGAGCCGTTACAAGAGGGACAATTGACCCAATTGGACGAGATTGATATGGGGATGACTTACAACGAGTTGGAAACATTCGGACGTCTCAGAAAGCAACATTGTGCCGGCCCGTACAGTATGTTCTGTCGGCTCGTCAATACATGGGACAATTATACGCCTAAGGAGGTATACTAATTTGGATAATTTGAATCATATGTCGTTCCTTTTGTTTCGTACATTTCAAACCCCAGCCGTGCGTGCACGCCTCAAAATAATTTCAAGTCGTACACTTGGAGTAGTGGGGATGAGGGTGAGGGCGCGCGCGCGCGCGCGCCTATAAAACCCCCGGGAAATTCGAACGGTTGTCGTGTTTATACGGAACGAATGATTTTGAGACTAAGTAAAAAATAAAAAAAAAAAAACAAAACAAACCCTTTGCATAAATTCTTCGAAGCCACCGGAAACGATAATAATCGGTAAGTTCGAGAGCTCGTTTGGAATTCTGTCGCCGTAAAAAAAAAGAAGAAAAAAGAAAAGAAAAAACGATTCCATGAATCACGCAACGCGCAAATCGTGTTTCGATTGAGTTCAAAGTTGACTCCGGGGGCGGAAGCGAGGTCGTCGTCGTCATCGTCGTTGTCGTACACTCCCACCCACCCCCCAACTCCCCGCAATCGTAGGAGGCACAGCTGGGGTTGAAACAGTCGAAGGAGTTTATTTCTTTTTTTTTTTTTTTCACATACGTTTCGATAACGTTCCTCAACGTTTAAAGGTCGCCGACAAGGTGAAACATTTCTATCGTTGTTACGCGATACACCGCCACAAGATGACCATACTGACACCTTCCTGTCACACGGAAACCTACAGTCCCGATGACAATCGTTTCGACCATCGTCCGTTCCTTTACAATCACACCTGGAAATGGCAATTCAATGCGATCGACGAACAGGTGAGACTGACCAAGAGGAGATATTGTCGGAAACGAACGTCCCCGACGGCCAATAATATTGTTACGTTGGATCGAGGGAATGATATTCGAAGAAGTTGTTCGATCGTTTTCAGGATCATTAATTCGCGCTTGCGCCGTTATGGCACCTGGTGCGCATTGAAAAAGCTCGTCGTTGCTACCGTGCTGTGATGATAATAACGTTCGATAAATGTTCGAATTTAAAATTGTCATAACGCTTTCGTTCTTCGTCGTTTTTACTTTTATTTTTACTTTTGTTCTGGTTTTTTGTTTTTTTTTTTTTGTTTTTTTGTATTTCTTTTTTTATTTCTTTTTTTTATTTTTTTGTTCGTTAAGCGTCCGACGTCGAACAATTGATTACAGGTAAAGCGTATGAACGCGAAGGATGAGGAAACGTCCAGATCGAGGAAAGACTCGCCGAAAGTGCCAGCTAAGCCGAGACACGTGCCTTTCAACTCTGTAATCAGCAGTGAGTAAGATTAAAAAAAAATATATATGTGTGTGTGTATATATATATATATATATATATATATATATGTATATATACATATATATATGTATATGACAGCATACAAATCGTCAGACGAGAGCCTGCGTTATTAAAATACGAACCCGATGATCTCTGACGATCTTCTTTTAAATGGCCTCGAAAGATAACGAAAAAAAAGAAAAGAAAAGAAAAGAAAAGAAAAATAAGAATAAAAATGGGCCTCGACGAAGAATAAGAAAATACGAGCAAATAGAATGAAACGAATACAAAA
>OU426853.1:5332660-5337660 GCA_911387685.1 Dolichovespula media
TATTATTATTATTATTATTATTATTATTATTATTATACGACGATTTAGGGGGTGAGTACGTTGTAATTACCTTGGTACGTCTTTCCTTGTAAGCGTACTGATGTTGCACTCCGTGTACCTTAAGGCAATGGCTCTCGAGGGAGCACCTTTGGGTGAAACTTTTCTCGCATAGATTGCATTTGTACGGCCTCACGCCGGTATGCGTTCTCGTGTGCCTTTTCAAATCGAAGGTATCGTTGAATCCTTTACCGCAGAATGTACAGAGGTAACGTTTAACGTCACTGTGACATTTCATATGTCGATTTAATAGCCGCTGCAGGTTGAACTGTTTGCTGCATACGCGACAGGTGAAACGTATTGGACCGTCCTCCTACGAAAAAAAAACAAAAAAAAATAATGATACGAAGGTTAAAATTCACGTTTATCATTCGAACGATTAAGAGAAACGTAATGTAAACGTGATTGGATAAATAATAAACGTTTAGGTAGAGATACTCTGGACGTACCTTTCCGGACGATGGTCGAGTCGCTCTATCCTCCTCGCGACTGGTGGTAGCCTGTCTTTGTCCTTCGATAGCTAATGGATTCTTTATACCGTGACCGCCATTAACGAATTCTAATTGACAATCACCCGGCAAGCCCAACTGTGTAAAAATTAAAAATTGGATACGATTAATATACGATCGAAAGACAATTTGGTTCGATCGAGACGAAGTGATACAGTAGGAAGCACTCAAGTTGATTGGCATTGCATAGAAATCGTTCGACGACAAAATATATAGACAGATAGATAGATAAATAGATAGAGATAGTGAGAGATAGAGGAAGGGAAAGAAAGAAAAAAAGTAAAAAAATACGTCACATATTACAACAAAAACATAAACGTTGTAATAAAGATATATTAACGAACGAGATAATAAAATTGATAATTATATATATATATGTATATTATTTATATATATATGTATATATATATATATATATAAAATAAATATCACACGTGTTTGTGTTTACGTGTTTACAATCAAATGGATAAATACATTTGATATGGATTATTTAGAATTATGCTTTTGCCTCGATCAATTTGGTGGTGCTTACCCTTTGCTGTAGTACACCGACCCGTTGAGATAGAGGCGGTTCAGCGACTTGTCCATTAACTTGACCATTATTCACACCGTTCGATACGCCGATTGGTGGACTCGGGGCATGTTCCATTAACGCGCATGACGGAGAGGTGCTTGTGGATGCACCGTCCAAGGAACAACTCGTAGCACCGGGACTTGGTAAACTACCTCCAACGCTGCTACCGGAATCTAATTCCAATCCTTAAGAATAAGAAGAGGATAAAAGATTTTATTTTTCTATAAAAATAGAACATATGTGTATGGTATATGTTTCTTAGATATGTACATATGTCTCTACGATAATAACGATAAGTGGACTTACCGCTACCAACAAAACTAAGACCAGGGCTCAACAATCCCTGATGTTGCTGCGAATGGTGAGGCGACATATTGTTCTGTTGTTGTTGTTGTTGTTGTTGTTGTTGTTGTTGTTGCTGCTGTTGTTGCTGCTGCTGCTGTTGTTGCTGCTGTTGGTGTTGTTGCAATTGTACTTGAATTTGTAATTGTTGCAATTGAGGCTCCGATTGGTTTTGATGATTTTGATTTAAATGCAACGCCAGTTCTGGCCGCTCCTTAGCGAGCGTTTGATAACCAGCTTCCCCGGTGGCATACGTAAGACCAACAAGTTTGGTGTTGAAGTGTTGCGGTGTCCCATTGTAATGTCTGAAACGTACCAAAACCGTAAAGTTTATTGTTTTCTTTTTCTTTCTTTCTTTCTTTTTGTCCCCCGCCCGTTATAAAGCTATATATATATATATATATATATATATATATATATATATATATATATCGTCGATAGTTATTCCAAGGACTAACTCACCTTGATGCATCGAAGCCTCTCGTTAAGGCTATACTGTGCTCGGGAAAAGGGTCCACGCTGGGTTCTACGGGCGTGGTCATCTGACCTGCGTCCTGAACTATGCCGCTCCCAGCGGAGGCTGGGGAATGTAACGAGTCCTCAAGTAGATCGTTACTACCGTCTCCGGCTTGTAATTTCGGTAAAAATAAATCCGCAGCGTCGTTTAGGCTTTCCAACAACGCCGTATGATCGGACGGCGAGCTGAACGTCAACGTTGCCGTAAATTGCAATGGATCGACTACGGCACCCGTCACCATGTCCACCATCATTCCATTTTCCGTGACGTCGTATGCACCATATTGACCAGATAACAAGTCGTTAGGTTGAATCTTATATGCGGATAAATCCTCTTCCTCCTTCAACGCCAAACCGTAAGACGCGCAAACATTTTGAAGCAACGAGTATTGTTTTCCTTCCTGGGCGCTGTACTGAGCGTGTTGCGAATTAACGTCTTGTTGTCCCGTGTCACATTCCATTCCTATCGCCGGAGTGGGCGTGAGGTAGCTGTTACCTGAAATATCATATCAGAACCCCACCCCTCACGTATGAATAAATCCGTTATACGAACACGGAGTGGTGACGATATGTCTAAATTTGAACGAACAAAAAACAAACAAAAAAAAAACTTATATGTACCTTGACTGGTAGTATATTGGTTCGCAAAATTGGCCAGGTTGTTGCCGCCCTTAAGGGACTCGTAGAACGGTGGTAAGGAGCCGGTTGGTGGTGAACTTGGTGCGTAATTACCTCGACCCCCGTTGCCACCCGGATTCATTCCACCTCCTCCAGCTCCTCCACCTACGGCACCACCGCCCCCTCCTCCTCCTCCTCCTCCTCCTCCTCCTCCTCCGCCTCCTGACGTACCGCCACCCGAATAACTGCACGAACTGCTCGTGTTCGAGGACGACGACGACGACGAGGACGCCGAGGACGACGAATTGCCGGTATTTGAATTCGTATTCGAACCGGAAGAAGAACCATTATTCGTCCCAGAATTGTTCGTTCTACCGAGTCCAGCGGCTGTGTGTACGATTTGCGGCCCGGAAAGCCTCATAGCTAGCAACGGTCTAGCAATCGAATTGCATATTGTGCGGGATACCTTTGCCGTCTCTCGGCCCCTCTCGTCGTCCTCCTCCTTTCTTTTCGGTACGGCATAATCTATCGGTTGTTCCTGAAATAATAAATAAACATATAATAATAATAAATAATAATGAATCCTTAATCCATTAAGTATTGCCGTGATAGATAATGAAATTTAGCCGAGAACGTTATTAAGCACGAGATCGGACACATTTTCCGGATTGATTAATACTTTCAAACGGGATTGATAATTTGAAGGAAGAAATAGAAAAAAAAAAAAAAGAAAGAAAGAAAAGGACGAAAAAAAAAGGATCCTTCGACGGATCCCAACACGAGGAATAATTAAAATTATTCAACATGTGTATATATATATATATATTCTCGTCGAAGAAAAAATTAATGTAACCAAAAGAAAAAAAGAAAAGAAAAGGAAAGAAAGAACAAAAATATGATACTCTTCGAAGATTTATTAACGTGAGAATTTCACGATTTAAATCTCGCTCTTAAAATCTCTTTCTATGTATAAACCGATAAAGATACATATATGTATATATATATATATATATATATATATATGAAAGAAACCAGTTTTTGTGCTTTTCTTTTCTTTTTCTTTGGTGTGCGTGTGTGCGTGTTCTGTTTTTTTTTTCTTCCTTCCTTTCTTTCTTTTTTTTTTTTCGTTAATCGTTTCGTTTTACTTTTTGTTCGTTTGTTTGTGGTCGGTTCTGTTCGTATAATTTTTCTTCTTATTATTATTATTATTATTTCTCTTTTCCGAACGGACGAGCACTCACCTGCTCAGGTTCCTGACTTTGAGGTACTTCGATCTTCTCTTCCCTTCTGGAGTTACCTTGACTCTGATGCGGTACCCTCTGAATCACGGAAACCCTGGTCGGTGGTTCGACGCGCGGAACCTTAGGCGGGGTCTGCGGCCTCGGCAAAACGAGCTTTTCCGTTTTCGCGAGAAATTGGGGTGCATCGCCCTGTGACCCGGGTACGACGATCGGTGGGCTACCGTATTCCTTTCGTTCGGCACGGGTCAATACGTGACCCCTGCTCCCGTATGGTACGTCACCGCCTAGGATGCTCGAAATGAAACGTCTCGGTGGTGTGCTCGATGGCACGTTGCTATTGTTGTTACTGTTGTTGCTGTTGTTGTTGTTGTTGCTGTTGTTGTTGTTGTTGTTGTTGTTGTTGTTGTTCGCCGATTGACATGGTAAGGGCGGTGGGGGCGAAGGAGCCGGGCTACTGCTCCTCAACGATTCCGGAGTGGTCGCACGATCATCCTCGGTTTTGTCCCGATCTGTGGATCACAAAATAGATCAATTTCATTTTACTTTTCTTTTTCTTCCTTCCTTTCTATCCTTTCTATCTCTCCCTCCCTCTCTCTCTCTCTCTCTCTCTCTCTCTCTCTCTCTGTTATCTTTATATTTATCTTTATCTTTATCTTTATCTATCCTACAAGGTCTTTACGAGCGTATCGTACGGAATAACGATGACGGTTAGAGTGTACCTCGTCGTAACGTTCGCGTTTTCTAATAGAATTTACGAGCGACCTTGAAAATCCGCGTATACCGTAAGCTGACGATGATGGTGTGTTTGCGATGGTGGTGGTTGGTGGTTGGTGGTTAGTGATGGTGGTAGCTATTAATTCTCTTTTTTTTATTTTTTTTTTGTTTTTTTTTCTTTTTAAATTGACCGGGCATTCTTCTCCCTCCCCGCGTTTCCCCCCCCCCATCGGATATACCATCGATCGATCGGATTATTTATCAGAAAATTTCTTTTTTTTCTTCTCACGGTTTTTCACTCTATCTCTACCTCTCTCTCTCTCTCTCTTTCTCTCTCTATCTCTCTCTATCTCTACTCTATCTCTATCTCTATCTTTCTTTCATTTTTTTCTCCTCTCTCTCTCTCTCTCTCTCTCTCTCTCTCTCTTC
>OU426853.1:5342660-5360160 GCA_911387685.1 Dolichovespula media
CGTTGGGTTGCAAGGTGACACCGCATACGCAGCCACTTAGAAGTTGGCCTTACGTAATGGCCGCGTACGGGACAACGCCATTTCCTCCTACCTCTCTCTCTCTCTCTCTCTCTCTCTCTCTCTCTCTCTCTCTCTCTCTCTCTCTCTCTCTCTTAAAATCCTTCCCTCTTTCTCTTTCCTATATTCGATCGAGCATTTAGCGTTTAAACGATGACGGTAGACTCCTTCCGAATCGGCATAAGATCGCGGAGTCGTTCGACTACGTGGAGGATTATTTAACCTTGGCATTCGTTGGAAAATCTCGACGTGCGCATGCGCGTTCGCTCACGTGCCCCGTCGGTAAAGACGAGAGAGAAAATGATCTAAGCTCTTCTTCTCTCTCTCTCTCTCTCTCAATCTCAATCTCAATCTCACTCTTTATTCTTTTTCTCGTTTTTCTTCTTCTTCTTCTTCTTCTTTCTGTTGTCATTTTTCATAAACGTCGGATGGAGAAAAAAAAATTCATTGGTTCTCTTCTAATTTTTTTTTCACCCCGTATCTCTCTCTCTCTCTCTCTCTTTCTCTCTCTATCATTCTATTATTTTTCCCAGACCTCCTCTCTTTCTCTCTCTTTCTCTGTCTGTCTGTCCCCTTTTTTCTTCCTCCCTTTTCCCTTCACCTTCATTTCTTTTCCTTCTCTTTGTCCTCTTCAGTATTTCTTAATTTTAATTTTTCTTTTTCTCTTTATTTTCCTCTTCTTTTTTTGTTGGTATTTTTTCTTTTCTTCTTTCTTCCCCCCCCCCCGTCCCCACCCCGCCCTCGCCACTCGCGTCTTCGTCTACTAACGGCGGTGAAACGGCGCACGCATTTGCATAACGCTCGTTCTGCGCAATTTCCGTGCAGTTCACGCGCAATCCACTTAACCACGGCGGCCTGCACCGAAAGAGGAACAACGCGCGCTCGGCTGACTTCACACAGAAGAGAGCTCTCTCTCTCTCTCTCTCTCTCTCTCTCTCTCTCTCTCTCTCTCTCTCTCTCTTTCTCTCTCGTTCATGCGTATTCGGCGGTTGTGCGGTCAACTCTACGGAATGTGTCTAACGCGTATAGTACTCCCCCCTCTAATCTATCTAGATTCTAATTATATCGGTTATTAGTTAAAAAAAAAAAGAGAAAAGAAAAAAGAAAGAAAGAAAAAGAAAACGAAAGAGAAAAGGAAAAAATAAAAAGAAAAATCTTTCACAATTATATTCTGGATATATATATATATATATATATTTATTTATTTATTCTAGATGATCATTCGTTCATCATCATTATATCAAATTATGCGTCGTTTCATTTCTACGAACTTTACACGTGTCGCGATGAACAAGCGCAAGAGGCGAATAAATTGATAAGATTAAAAAATAAATGAATAAATGAATAAATAAATAAATAAATAAATAAATAAATAAATAAACGAACGAGTAGATAGCAATCAGCTTGGATGTTTTTAACGGATAAAAGACTTAATGGAAAAGAAAAAGAGGGAAAGAAAACGGATGAAAAACAAGCGAGAAAATAAAACGAACAACGAATTAATAGAAAAAGGAAAGAGAGAGAAAGAAAACCCGTACATTTCCTTTCTCCTTTCCTTTCCTTTCTTTCTTTCATTCTTTCTTCCTTCTTCTTCTTCTTCTTTCTTTCCTAATCAATCTTGTATTTATTTATCGCGATCTTTTAACAATACGACGACGATTATACGATGGAAGAACGAACGAAACCAGTTTTCTTAGTTCCTTCGTTCAAACGTTTCCTACGATCTTCCTTTCAATTTGCTTCCGTTCGTATAAAAGAGTTAAACTAATCGCTATAAGAGAAACACAATTTCGTTGTCGGTTTTATCACTATGGGGAAGCTCGTCCTCGATTCCTATGTATGTACAATACTAATACCTGCCACCATCGGTAGATAGCTAAAAACGTATAGGTTACACGCATAAAACACACACACACACACACACACACACACACGTAATACGTATATACGTAGTTTTGCGGTATATAAGCGAATAGTGACATTACAGACAGAAAGACGGAGACAGACATAGAGACAGACGTAGAGACAGAGAGAGAGAGAGGGAGAGAGGGGGAAAAAAGAGAGAAAGAAAAAGCCTCTCTTTTTTTCAATCACCCTATCTCTATCCCTCTCTATCCCTCTCTATCTCTCTCTATCCCTCTCTCTCTCTCTCTCTCTCTCTCTCTCTCTCTCTACATTCAGATAATCGTACTCAGTGATGTGCACCTGTAACCAGACAAGGGGAAAGAGACGAGGCTAGGTATACCAGGATATGCAGCCATTGTGACGAATTACAATGCCTCGGTGATGCCTCCGTGAGTTCACTGTGCGTGCTTTTCTATGCATAAGAGTGTAACTCTAACGCATACACGAGTAACACGTACGTTACTCATACATACTAAAACGCTTTTTCTGATCCTATGTGGGTACCTCTATATGAACGTATATATTCCTCCGTCCAACGGGTTAAGGGGCGCTATGTATAAAGTAGGCCTTAACTACTCTTTTTCTCATAGATATATAAAAATTTATATATATATATATATATATATATATATAAATATATATATATATAAATATATATATATATATATACACGCACACGCGCGCGCACACGTATGTATACATACGTATATTGGATTGGCAAATAAGTGATTGCGGATTTTGTCGATGGATTCTTATTTAAAATACGCAATTACTTTGTTACCAACCCAATATTATATATATATATATATATTAATTTATGAAGAATAAAAAAAAAATTTCTAATCACCGAATAAAAATGTCACCGTTCCTACGAATCACACGAATTTGACATATTTTGTAAACGTGAAGAAATAATTGTCAACGATTAATGGACGACGACGTAGCCGCGTATTTCGTTTCAAAATCGCCGCAAAACTAAATAAATAAGTAAATTAATAAACAAATAAAACACGAAAGATGTATATCTTGCTTGTTTCTTCGCATTTTATTGCAATCCTCGACGCGTTCTTTCTTGTAAGTATCTCTTGTCAAGAAAAGAAAAAAGAAGAAAATCTACGAGTTCTAAAAATTATTATTATTATTATTATTATTATTATTATTATTATTATTATTATTAAACGATCGACCGGATGTAAATCTATTCGAGGAACGAAAAATGAGATGACGCATGAAAGGATGTGTAGAGTACCCTCCCCCTCCCTCCAACCCGCCCCACCCTCCTGCGGATTGTTTCGTGTTTCTCGCGAGTTAAACACATACAAAAGCACATAATATTATTTCGACGAAAACGGTCGAACGATTATTCGTTGTCAATTTTGCGTAGTAAAATACGAAGACAAAAAAAATTATATATACGTATATATATATATATATATATATATAAATAAAAGGAGAAAGAAAATAATAAAAAGTGTGAGACGAAGAAAAATCGGAGGAAAAGATAAAAGAATGAATAATCGTTAATGTCTTGTTATTAAAAGAAAAGAAAGAAAGAAAGAAGAATGAAAATAATATAATAATAATAATAATAATAATAATAATAATAGTAATAATGATGAGAATGAAGTAATACGACAGAATAAAAATTCGATTAATGCTCAAAGAGAACGCAAAAGATTATATATACATATATATATATATATATATATATATATATATATATATATATATATATATATATATATATATATAGAGAGAGAGAGAGAGAGAGAGAGAGAGAGAGAGAGAGAGAGACAGAGAAATCACCGATCGAGAAAAGTCGAAGAGAAGTCGGCAGCCTCGAGGCAGAAATTCGCTCGAAAGCGCCATCGGACTTAACGTGTGTGTGTGTGTGTGTGTACGACACATACACAGACGCGCGGTACACGTACACGTAGGTACCCATACGTAACACACACACACACATCTCTGTAGATATATACTTCCCAGCAAAACGTACGACGGCCGTCGTCGCGACGGAGAGGCTAATGGCGCAAGAGGGCCGTGACCGAAATTCTTTCGTAGCAAAGGGGCCAAGTGCAGAAAGACTCGATAAATCTCGTTGTCTAAACTGAGAGAGCTCTTGCTGCTGCTACCACCTTCCCCCCCCCCTCCCCCCTCCCCCTCCCCCTATATCCACAACCCCTCCTCCACGTGTTCGCTAGAGGCCTTTTATCGCGCGGTTGAATATTGGATGCGCGCGTGCACGAGAGAGTTCGTGCCGACGTATCACAACACACCACCGAGATGGGAGTATAATAATCGCAGTTACGTTATATCCAAGAAGCGTCATTATTATTAAATTCTAGTGTGTTATATCATCGGGCACTCGTCCGTACGGATTTCACTCGATAATCTCCATTTCATAGTATTTCTCTGGATAATTTTTTTTTTCTTCTCTTCTCTTCTCTTTTCTCTTTTCTTTTCTTTTCTTTTCTTTTCTTTTCTTTTCTTATCTTTTCTCATCTTTCCTCTTCTTTCATTTCCTCCTTCCACCTCCTCTTCCTTTCGTTTCTTTTTCTTCGTCATTTTTCTTTCTCTCTTTCACATTTTTTTTTCCTTTTCCTTTTTTTATTCTCCATATATATATATATATATATATGTATACGAATAATTAATTATCGATTAGTATTAAAACGAATGGGTCGTGTTAAAAGTAATGGGACTAATCAATATGTAACTTCGAAGAAAAATAAAAAAAAAATATATATATATATATATATATATATATATATATATATATTTATATACATATGCATATATTTATATTTGTGATAATTTATTTTCGCTCTACAAAATAATTTGTTGTTCGAAAAATACGAAAGCGTGTGTATAAATCTATGTTAAAGAAAAAAATCAAAAGGATAGAAATTATCGAATCTTACTGAACAATCTTCGAAAGGGATGTCGAAAGGCGGGTACAGAAATAAAATAAAAAAGGAAAAAAAAATTGAAAAGAAAAAAAATAGAAATAGAAATAAAATAAATAAAGGAGAAAGAAAAAGGATCGAGGAAGGAAGCGTCCAATCTGTCGTATCCATTTCCAAGAAAATAATTTAACAATTTCTTAGAACCGTTTCTAAAAAAGAAAGAATCAAAGGCGATTTTTAAAACGCGATAAGGTACGACAGATTGAAATGGAGAGGAGGCGTCCTCCCGCATCCGGTTGAATTTTTCCGCGAAAAATTCCCGCACGGTCAATGGGATTTCACAGATTTTACAACGATAACAAGATATATATATATATATGCATACATACATACATACATACATACATATATATATATATATATATATATATATATATATATATATAATATTACTTATGAAATCATACATAATACGTTATAGTCCTAACTATTATCTATCACGTACAATGAATAATAAATCGAATGTAAAAGGTCGCGTGTTTATCGTCTGGCCCGAAACTTTTTCGTTACGTTAGTTGAATTTAAAGTATATAAATGCGTCCTTAAACGCGCCTCGCGTTGACGTCTATTGCCCCACTACCACTACTAATCCACCTCCCCCGATCTTTATTCTTCTTCTAATACACATAGATATTTAACTATATGAGAATGTATATGTAACCGACATTAGTCTCTCTCTCTCTCTCTCTCTCTCTCTCTCTCTCTCTCTCTCTCTCTCTCTCTCTCTCTCTCTCTCTGGACATTAAAAACAGGTTGGGAGCAAGGTTTTTTACGTTCGTGAATCCAGAAATTACGCAACACGTTCGTGAGACGCCTGCGAAAGTCGAAGGTCCTTAATCTAACGGCTATACACGATACAAATACATACATACATATATATATATATGTATATGTACACACATACGTATCCGTATAATACATATAGAAACTGTCTTTCCGCGACAAGGACAACCAACGAAGGTACGGAATAAAATTCAACGTTAATCGGACGCCTCGGTGAATTTCAAATTTTCATTCTAAATTCCGATCGATAACTCTAACGGTTTCTAATGATTCCGAAGATCGAGTCTAGATGGAAGAATAAAAGAAAGAAAAGAAAAAAAGAAGGGAAGAGAAACAAAGGAAGAAAGAAAGAAAGAAAAAACGAACGGTCCCGCGCGTATCATTTCTTTTTTTCTTCCCCTCCCCCCTACCACCCACCCTCCCCTTTCGTAGGACGAATCAATATCGTTACGAGATAAGAGAAAGAAGAAAGAAAACAAAAAGGAAGAAGATGAAGAAGAAAAGGAAATATTCTAACGGAGAAATATTCGCGAGCTCGACGAAGACAGAAAGAAATATATATAAGAGAGAGAGAGAGAGAGAGAGAGAGAGACACGGATTCAGACGTCGAAGGAGAGACTATAGCGATTACATTGATTCATCCCCGTGTATAGTGAATGACACACACAAGGCATACTTTTCTTTTTTTCGTTCTTCTTTTTCTTTTCTCTCCCCCCCCCCTCTTTCTCTTTCTTTTTTTTTTCTTTTACGTAGACATATACGAACACATTCACTCAAGGATAATTGAGTGTTTGAACGTTAGCTAATTGAGAGGCACCAATTTAATTAGTATCCATCTATTAACGACATACAGGAACTATTGATTGGTTTATAGGAAAGAAAGAAAGAGACAGAGAGAGAGAGAGAGAGAGAGAGAGAAAGATAGAGAGAGAGGCAGTGATGTCGATGATGATACTACTACTGTAAGATCGAGTGTTGGAACTCAAAACGCGTTTCTTACTCGGGCATCGAAGTCCCTTTACGGTTCACGCACGAGCATCTCTTTTCTTTGTATACGTACGTATCGTACACGTACGTACTATCGTATTTATGTATGTATGTATGTATACGTGCGTATATATGTATAGAAGATATGTATGCGCGCGTATATCTGTGTCCCTATGTGTATGTGAGTAAGCGTTATGCGAGGTGAGTACTCTATACGGACGACGAGTCATGGGTACATACATAGCAGTCACGCTCCAAGTCAGCCTGAATACCGCTCGAGCAGTAGAAAGATAGCGAGAGAGCGAGAGAGAGCGCGCGCGCGCGCGCGAGCACTTGATCATCCTCGCGATAACCCTTTACCAATAAAGCACCTCGACTAGCTTGTCAGTAGAGAGCTTTTTTCTCTCTATCCTCAAACAAGTCGAATATAAGCACAAATTATCTTGACGTATATAACTGAGAAAGTGAGAAAGAGAGAAATAGAGGGGGGGGAAAAGAAAATTAAGAGGAAGAAGGAGAGGAAGAGGACGAGGACGACGAATTAATAGGTGGACGAGGAAACACAGAGAAAAAAAATATATATATACATATATATATCGGCTATTGTTCCATCCTTTGCTATAGAAAGAAAAAAAAAGAAAAAGAAAATTAAAAAAAAAACGAGGAAAGAGAAAGGAAGGAAGAGGAAAGAGAGAGAGAGAGAAAGTAAATGATTTGTTGTTGTTCTATCTTTTGCGATAAAAAGAAGAGAGTATGGTGAGTGTGTATGTGTGTATGTGTGTGTGTGTGAGAGAGAGAGAGAGGGGAAGATTAGTTATATTTATAACGAATACGATTACAATCGTGCCATTTCTTAATTCGCGAGAAGTATCAATCAGTGATATGATAATACTAAATGTTTTGATAAAAATCAAAGAGAAAATTAATAACAAATATTTTATATATATATATATATATATATATATATATATTATATATGTATATATGTTTGTAAATAAATAGTAAAAATTTTCCATTTCGTGGATAAGAATATACGCGATTTTATAATCGTAGTATCGTATCAATTGTTCCGATGGAACGTCAATTTTTACAACGACGACGACGGGATTATTGTATTAATAAAAAAAAAAAAAAAAAAAGTTTTACGATGAATGCAATCGCACGTTGGAAACAAAATTTCTATAAAAATGTAACTGATATGAATATAATTTATATATATATATATATATATATATATATAATAACAAAATATATATCTCAAAATATATATATCTAATAACAAAACTATATCTTATTATAATAGTTTTATTACATTTATACATTGACACTGATATAACGTATGTTAACGAGCAAGTTGATTAATTTGGAGCAATGAAAAAAAAAAGACAAAAAAATAAACAGAAAGAAATAATCAAGGCAATATATATATATATATATATATACATACATGTATGCACAAACATACACATACACATATACTTAAAGAAAGAAAGAGAGAGTCCTTACTCTTTCAAAACGAATTCATTTCACCGATAACGTTTCTTCCTCGCGAGGATTTCTTTTTCTTTTTCTTATCCTTTTATTTATTTCTTTATCTTCTTCTTCTTCTTATTCTTCTTTCTTTAATTCACGTAGTCAATTAACGTTTCTTCGTTCGCTTCGTTTGAGCGTGTTCTTTGCACCTGCAACGCGGTGGTTAAGTCGTCGGCGGGCCATCGACTGACTATATTTTGCATCTCTCTCTATCTCGTGCTCTTTATATATCTATATATATTTCTCTCTCTCTCTCTCTCTCTCTCTCTCTCTTTTTTCTCTACTGACAAAAGAACACGCTGATTCGGGAACGCACAATGGGAATGCTTCGAGAATGGTAGAAATAGAAGTAGAAGAAGAAGTAGAAGAAGAGGAAGAAGAAGGAGAAGAAGAGGACGAAGAAAAAAAAAGAAAAAGAAAAAGAAGAAGAAGAAGAAGAAGACGACCGGACCACTTTTCTAAACCAGTTTTAGGACCCACAGATCGGACCCACCCTCCTACTCACTATACCGTTGTAGACCACGATCGTTCGATAAGTAGATAGAACAGCACAGTACTCTACTCTCTCTCTACTGGAGGACGCGTAACGAGAAATGAATAGAAAGATAAAATTCAATGAATTCTTTCTTCCTTCCTTCCTTTCTTTCTTTCTTTCTTTCTTTCTTTCTCTTTTTACTCTTTTTTCTTTATTTTTTCTTTTTTTTTCATTTTTTCTCCGACCAGAGTGAAAAAGAAAAGGGGAGAAAAAAGGGAGACACGGAGAATGAATAAATTTAACTGACAATAAGTAATGTCAACTCGTATAGGAGATTCGAGTTTTTGTATTCCATTGAAGATAATATTTTTATATGATTCCGTTCTTACATATGTATGTATGTATGTATGTATGTATGTATGTATTTTTTCTCTAAACCTCATTTCACAATTCTATTATTTTCTATACTCCTCTTTCGTATCTCCGATATAATCCTTTTTCAGACGAAGAATCAACGAATTTATATGAAATATAATTAACACCTAATTCGAATCACTTCGAGTTAGTCCCTTCTAATTTGGGGGGGATAAAATGTTTGTAAGATTCGTCTCTCTCTCTCTCTCTCTCTCTCTCTTTAATTTTCCGTTCTCTTTCTCCCTCTCCTCCGATAATCCGCTTTTGTTTGTTTCACCTCTTTTACTTTTATTTTATTTATTTATTTCTTTTTCTTTGCTTTCTTGTTAATTCTTTCGAACAACCCGAGTTTACACGCACACGCACACACAAAATTTAGTAACAAACACAATACACAAAAAATTTAGAAACACACATGCACACATACATACATATGTATCTTGTCTCTATTATATACTTCGCCGTTTACTTAACGCATAGCCAGCAACTATACCGCTATTTGTATTATATTTACATAAACGCATAGAGACCGACTCGCATCTGGAATACTCGTCTACTCATAATACCGTTGTCCAACGATGACCGACGTGTAAAAAGATGTTGCCTTCTTCGCGAAGGAAGGAACGACGCGAACGGTCATGGCGAGCGATGGTTATGCAATCGAAACGCTTAGCGCGAACGGGGATAATGCACGAGACTTCGTAGAATTTTCAATGTTTCCAACTCGTTCGCAAGGGGACACTGAATACGCGCCAAACTGACGGACGATAAAAGGTTTACACGCGTCTACGTACGTAAATTCAATTCGATCTTACGTGGAAATCGATCTTACGAAAGAAATCGAATTTATCGAATTTCGATCGAATTAATCATTCAATATCGAACGCAATTTACGATTCGAACGTTATTCGCTTTTTCGGCTTGAGATTATTGTACCTTTTAAAAAAGTGTTTCTAAAAAAAAAAAAAAAAAAAAAAAGACAAGAAAAAGAAAGATAGGGGAGGTAGGGGGTGGAGGTAGGGGGACGTTGTGATCGGGGTGGGAAAAACAGGGACGTCGATTCAAAACTTTCGTATGAACGATCAGCTGATATATGACGTTCGACGATCGATTAAAAAAAAAAAAGAAAAAAAAAGATAGGAAAGAACGATGTATTTCGATTGCTCTTGTATGAAAGTTTTTAGCTTTCAATGAAAAAAAAAAAAAAAAAAACCAATAAAATGAACACGCTAATTGAATAGTATCGTGAAAATTATCGGTCGACTTCCGAATCTTATTAACAAAAAAAAGAGAGGAAGAAAAAAAGAAAAAAGAAAAAGAAAACAGAAAAATGCTACCATACAAATGCAAAAGGAGAAGAAAAAATGTAACGAGGGCGCAGACCCGTCGATTCGAAATTATCTTATAAACGATGGATCAATTTTGGACGGTCGAATTTTCTTTTTTTTTTTTTTTTTTTTTTTTTGTTGAAAGAGGAAGACAAGGAAAAGAAAAGAGAAAAAAAATAAAATAAAGAAAAGAAGAAGAAGAAGAAGAGAGAAAAATCGTATCCCGCGCGGTTAACGCCATAGAAATTGACGTTCGAACATGCCGAGACGTAATTTTCGAAGGACGTGAAAAAAGAAAGGGAAGGAAGGAAGAAAAGAATAAAAAAAAGTAAAAAGAGAGAAAGGGAAAGAGAAAACTTAACGAGACTATGCGCCAAAGATTTCGGTACAAATCGATCATCGAACAGCCGATGAACGTTCGACGATTGTATTTAAAGAGGTGGAGATGGAGAGGGGTGAAGGGGGAGGAGGAGGAGGAGGAGGAGGAGGAGAAAAAAACCTCCCCGAAGAAAGAAAGAAAGAAAGAAAAAGAAGAAAAAAACACTAAAAAAAAAAAAAAAGGAAGAGAGAAAAACCTGTATGCGGTTACCATAGGAATTAGGATTCATACTACCGAAACGCAATGGCGGCCGAGCGTGCGAGCAATCGGTTACACCTGCAGGAGAGAAATACTCGAATAACCACAAACCTTGATCTTCCTCTTATTTTCCTTTCCTTCCCTTTTCTTTTTCTTTCTTTCCTACTTTTTTCTTTTTTCTATTTTTGCTTACTTTCCTTATTTTTTCTCCCTTTTTTTTCTTCCCTTATTTTTTCTTTCTCGTTATTTTCATTTTTTTCTTGTTTTTTTCTCTCTCTTTTTTTTTTTTTTTTCATTGGGGTTGCGCGCGTTCATTAGGCGAACATAAAAAGGGACATTACGAGGCAAGAAGAAACCACGAATTTTTAACGAGGATCATCCGAGCGGTCGTCTCTCTCTCTCTCTCTCTCTCTCTCTCTCTCTCTCTCTCTCTCTCTGCTTTGTCCGTTTCTCACCGCATGTTTGGTAACTTGTACTTTTTAAGGACAGAGACGGAGAGAGAGAGAGAGAGAGAGTGAGAGAGAGAAGAAAAAGTAAATGAAAAAGAAAAAAAAAATAAGAAGAACAAAAAAATCAAAAGTCGTTCTCTTTCTGCGACGGTCGAGTCGAAAAGGGATGAAAAAAAGAGAGAGAGAGAGAGAGAGAGAGAGAGAGAGAGAGAGAGAGAAAGAGAGATCATCCTTGGTATTGTTATTAAAATGATATTCGCTATGAAGACGTCAAAGAGGAAAAGATCGAGTCTCTTGCGTGTCTTAAGTTCTCGTCATTGTTTACATTATTTTCGGATAGAATGCATATGTTTACACACACACACACATATATATATATATATATATATATATATATATATATATATATATATATATATGAGAGAGAGAGAGAGAGAGAATATTGGTAATTTTCGACGAATTAACACCAACTTGCGTACGTACATACGTCCTCTTCGTTACACTTTTTTCATTCCTTTTTCTCCAACGACTCGTAATGTTACGTATTAGAAACGTACACGGTTATATATATATATATATATATATATATTTACGTATTTAATAAACTCAATGTCATGCGTTTCGTATTTAGAGATTTTTCCATAGCGACGACAACTAAGGCGCTTGAATTTAGAAACTATAGTACGTAGTTTTTTTTCTTTCTTTTTTCTCATCTGTCTTTCTTTTTTTTATTTTCTTTCGTTTCTTCGAAAGCGATCGACCCCGCGCGATTCGTCCTTCGCTTTCAAAATAAATAATATCGTACGTACTCGTGATACTCGAATCGCATGTACACACGCGCGCGCGCGCGTGCACATATATATGTATATAAAAAAAAAGAATCGGAGTGTATCTATGCGTTTACATCGGTTATATGGGGGTCGCGAGTCGAGTTAGGGCGGGCAAACGGGGGAGGGGGGGTTGTTAAAGAGGCCAAAGGGTGGGACTCGGGTGTACAAAGACGTATAACATTGTTGTTGTTTACTTACACTGATGTTTATTGACGATTAAACTGAGAGGTTCCGAGCTACCAAGTGGACTCTCTTTGCCGCTGCATGGCGATGGATTTTTCCCAACGTGCTGAGCTTCGAGAAGTCTCAATTGTTGTTGGTGTAGTCGATTTTTGATGAGAAAAATCTTCGGCATCTTTATAACGTTGTAATTTGTCAGCAGCGGGAGGGGGGAGGAGGTTAATCAACGTGATAACGTAATAATAATTATATACACACTGAACACTTTATTTTTTATAATCCACCAACCACGATTCCTATTTCGGTTATAGCGGCGCACCAACTGTTGTGTCGATGACCTTCCAGGATTGTCAAGGTCACCGAATCTTTCTTGTTCGTTCGTTCGTTCGTTCGTTCGTTCGTTCGTTCGTTCGTTTGTTCCACCACTATGTCCGATTACTGTGAGGTATTAACGATCGAGATAATATTCTCCTACAAAATATGCGTATTAAGAATCCAATAACACGTTCCCCTCACTCGTTTAAAATCCTTGACGATCGATCTTTGATCAATCAAATTTGAAAAAGATGAAAAGGGAAGAAAGATGACAGAAAAGAAGAAAAGAAAGAAACCGCAATAGTAACGCGACAAAACGATATCGTATAACACGTATATGTATATATATATGTGTGTGTGAACATATATATATATATATATATATATATATATATATATATATGATATATTAATAACACTGTCGCGAGTCCGAGAAATGATAGGAATACTACTACTTAAAGCGCGAGACCACGACGACGAGGACGACGATAATGATGATGATGATTTAGAAGAAGAAAATATTATTGCTATTATTACGGGGGGTAAAAAAAAAAAAAAAAAAAAAAAAAAACAAACAAACAAAAAAAAAAATAAAACAGTCCTTCAACGAAGCAAGCTCAAAGTCCCGACGTACATGGTGACTGTGGTGGTTAAGTAGCAGGATTGAACTCGAAGTACGAGGATAGTTGCTCGAAACTTACAGGGGCCGGGGAGGCGAGGGCGGAGGGTGGCAAGATTTTTTTTTTGTTCCTTTTCTCTTCTGCTCTTTTATTCTCTCTCTCTCTCTCTCTCTCTCTCTCTCTCTCTTTCCTTCTCGTTTCTCTTTTCCGCTGATTATTCGAACCGACCGACGATCGCGGAGTTGCAAAAACAAAAAAAAAAAGGAAGACGAGAACACCGCTACATTCTAACGACAAATAACACCACGGCGAAACATTCTTAAAATATTCTTCACTGTCCAATTGTAATGTTCGTTGTACACACTGTCTTCTTCTTTTCTTTTCCGTCTCTCTCTCTCCTCTCTTTCTCTCTCTCTCTCTCTCTCTACATATATATATATATATATATATATATATATATGTATATATATAGTGTAGATTTACAGTTATTCTACTAAGGACCGACGTTTCTACTCGGCAGACCCGATTGATCGATCTCTTATGAGCGACTGAAGCTACGTTGGGATCTCGGACGGGACAACAGGCCCCGACCATGAGTTCTCCCCACCATCCAACTTAGGCTCCTGGCGGACCCTATTGCCTCGAGTGTTTCTCCATCCCCACTCTTACGTAGAGTCCACCAGACCCTCCTGGCACACCACACCACCACCACTCCACCACCCCGCTCGCCATCCCCCGTAACTCTACCTTTACCTCCCACCCTCTCTCTCTCTTACTCTCTCTCCCCCTCTCTCTCTCTCTCTCTCTCGTTCTCTCTGTTCTACCTTCTCCAACTCCATTACCTTATCCTCCTCTTCCTCCTCCTCCTCCCACTCTTCATTCTCCTCCTACTCTTCCTCTTCTTCTTCTACTTCTTCTACTTCTCTTCTACTTCTTCTTCTTCTTCTTCTTCTTCTTTACCACCGCCACCACCATCAACTTGCTCGTATCTTGCAGTGGTACAGAGTAATATATATATGTATGTATATATATATATATATATATATATATATATATATATATATATATGGTGTGTGTACCATTATTATTTGCTTCTTTTTCCTAACGCAGGTCCGCTGCTTCATAAAGGTGGAAACTACCTCTCCACCGGGGGCGCGGTATTAACCACTATAAGGGGGCGCGCATGCGTATATAACGGAGTATATGTTCTTCTCTCTCTTACACTCTTACTCTTTCTCTCTCTCTCTCTCTCTCTCTCTCTCTCTCTCTCTATCTTTTACAAAGATTCCTTCTTCGTTATTACTTCCACGGATCTAATTACTTAGGCGGTATTGTTTCTTCCTTTTTTTTACATTCTCCTCCGTTCTCTTATTTTTCTTTCTTCGTCATCATCTATTTCTTCTTCTCTTCCTTCTCCTCCTTCTTCTTCTTCTTCTCTTTCTTCTTCTTAGTTAATTACCCGTTAATATAACAAATTTTATTATCGCTCCAGAGAGAAATGAATCATCCCGGAGAAACATTATATTTAAGGTTATAGTCTTCTGACACACATTTCTATAATAAAATTTAGTCTATGTATAAACAGTCGTATGGCCAAGAAAGATAGAGACAGGGACAGAGACAGAGACAGAGACAAAGACAGAGACAGAGACAGAGACAGAGACAGAGACAGAGACAGAGACAGAGATAGAGAGAAAGAGAGAGAGAGAGAGAGATATAAATTTGCAATTTTCTTCGAGAGTACTCGTATATATACATACACGCATACCTACATACATACATACATACATACATACATACATACATACATACATAAATATATATATATATATATATATATATATAGAGAGAGAGAGAGAGAGAGAGAGAAGACCGCGTGTTTTACATGCATACGTACACCTGTAGATTTTATTGTCATTGTGTATGTGCGCACGATCTCTCAACGGAGTAATGGCGATATATGTACTTACCTACTACGCGTAAATGGCGGACAGACCGTGGCGCAAGGTTAGGTTGGTTTTACCTTTGGTCACTATGCCAGTTACATCGCGAAGCGGTATATGCGTGGCGAGTTGAGTTTGAATCGACGACGACTACTACTACTACTACTACTACTACTGCTACTACTAATACCACTACCATTACCACTACCACTACCACTACCACTACCATCAACGATTACTATCAACGACCAACGAGTATGCGAACGTGAGCTCGCGCGCACTCTCATGAGGAAGCCTGTTTCTCTTTCTCTTTCTCTTTTCGTTTCTCTCTCTCTCTCTTTTTCTCACTACTTTTGCGTGTATGCGTGTGTTATGTGTATGTGTGTATATATATGTATATATATATATATATATATATATATATATATATATATGTATGTATGTATCCTCTGTAAATAACGCATGGCGCGTTGCCCCGTTCCTGCATATTTCCGTATATTTCAGGATTCGTGTCAAACTTCGAATGCAGGGAGTGGTTTCCAAGAGAAAAGATTCGCGCGTGTATTGCGAGCATTTAAGTATAATAAACGTTACATTGCGGAGATAGATAGATGGATAGATAAATAGTCAGACAGATAGATAGATAGATGGATGGAGAGCGTGTTGCGTATTACGTTTGTTCCATTTTTTGGTTTTTTTGTTTTTTTTTTTTTTTTTTTTTTAGATAAATAAAATAAATTTGATGTCAATTGTTGAAGGGTTTCTCCTCCTCCCCCCCCACCGCCCCACCCCCCAACGACGTACGTAAATAATATCAATCAAATTTTCGTCAAAGCCACTCGTTGTTCGTCGATCAGTATTTTTAATCGGATTGCAATCTATCGCTCGAATTATCTCGAATTGTTATTACGAGCCGAATGTAATTGATGTCCAGAACGAAAAATGTATTTATTTATTTACTTACTGATTGATTGATTTATTTATTTATTTGGATTTCGTCAATCGTTATGGAGTAATACGAAAGTACAATTGACAGATAATCCTCCGTTACAAATTTACTAATTCGTTCGTACGACTTTAACGATCGTTACAATATCATCGAGCGGTACGAACATAAAGAGTAATAAATATTCTTTAGAGAAAGAGAAACTCCCACATTATGACGAATCGATCTTCTCCATTATATTATTTTTATTTTCACTTTTATTATTATCTTCTTCCTCTTTTCTTTCGTAGATGAGAGAAAAAAAAAAAAAAAAATAGAAAAAAGAGAAACAAAAAATCAAAGAAAATAATGAAGCAAGTGAAAGCCAAAAGAAAAAAGGAGGGAAAAAAAGGAGAAAAAAAAAGGAGAAAAAGAAATAAAAAAAAAAAAAAAACAAAAAAAACAAAAAAAAACAAAAAACAAAAATAGGATCGAAGAACAAGTAAAAGAGAAAAATGGTCAGGAAAGAAAAAATCAAGATCCTACGGGGATCGGACGGGGATTTTCTTTCGACCAAAAAAACATTTGTCCTAATTCGCTTCTCATGGTGGACATTGAATTATGTTCGTTCGCCCAGCACGAGATCAAAAAGTATCTTACGATCTCGGTGACCCTTGTATGGAAAACCAAAAGAAGATCGGGAATTTCCTTGGTCGTATATATACGGGGTTGGGGTGTGGGCGTGGGGCGTGGGGCGGTGGGAGGGGGGAGGTGGGAGGGGGGGGAGAGGAGGGGTAGCTGGTTCCAAACGTTTACGACCTTTTTCATTGGACCATGCGAGAGACATTTCCGAGATGGGACTTTCGATCAAAATTCAGATTAGACCGAGCACTAACTCATTCCCGTTTAAATTTTTGCCAATCGTTTCCTCTTCATCTCTCTCTCTCTCTCTCTCTCTCTCTCTCTCTCTCTCTTCTTTTTTATTTTTTATTTTATTTTTCTTCCTTCTTTTCTACCTCTTCTTCATTTCTCCTACCAATAATTATTTCTTTTTACTTTGTATTTACACCTTCGTTTCTTTTTCTCTCTTGTCTACGACGAAATTGAAATAATCGGATAATATCACGGGCGCGCGGGTGCGTATTTATTTTGTAATAAACGAAACGAAGGAAAACAAAAGGATAATCGAAGAAAGAGATGCGAGAAGCGA
>OU426853.1:5372660-5405160 GCA_911387685.1 Dolichovespula media
CTTTTTATTTTTAATTTTCTTTTCCTCTCTTGAATGTGTTATTGAAGGAGAACCGTCTTGTTCCTTTTTTTTCTCTCTTTTATCCATGGAATACAACTTCGTTTCGTTCTCACCACCCACAGTGTACTTGCTAGTAAATGTACGTATATATATATATACATATATATATTTATGTATGTATGTACGTATGTATATGTACATGTACCTACTTATAGGTATCCTCGCACGCAGGGATACGCAGTCGGCTTACCAATGTAAGTACTCACTTACACCGACGCAAATAAGTACCTGAATTATATCCCGTACTACAGGACAGTCCACTTGCACTTCCAAGGACACAGGTGTATCTAAACCATAATAAAATATATATATATATATATATGTATGTATGATTTATCGATAACAATGAGTAAAGATGATCAATATCTCTAATTATTCTGAATCAAACTTTATGATCTACATATAACCGAGTATTATAAATATTCTTTATTTTTCTCAAAATATCCTTAATCGACGACGATTATGGCTAATTTTATACACTCGAATCGATTCCTTAGGCCGTTCAGGAAGATTCGAGGAATAAAATAATCTCTTTCTAAATCTTGTATACATATATATATATATATATTTTTTATTTATTTATTCTCCTAGGCGATGTAAATTTTACATTTTTACATATCGTTCGTAAATCCACGTATACTTAAACACATACTTGCATGCATACATACATATTAAACGTATATATAGATGTTAAGGGAAGGATCACGATTTAAGAGATAATCCTTTTAGCTTTATACATTTAAATCTCATTATCATAGATTTATAGAATATTTTTATTTATGCGGTCGATGTTAATATTTCATTTTACATATCAATCGTGCGTCCACATATACGCACGTACAAACACGCAAACCAAAACACACACATACACACACACGCGCGCGCACGTATATATATGTATATATATTTATTTCATGTAGTTGATCGATTTATCAATAGATGGATACGATCTTTTCGAAAGAAGTCGAGATGGAACACCCTGTATATGTAACTACGTACGTATGTAATACGTACGTAGAGGTATGCACGGCCGACGGTGTGCCGCTTACATTAAATAAATTACCGTGGCAGCGGACCGGTAACACGGGAACGCTGTTACCTGGTCTCTCTCTCTCTCTCTCTCTCTCTCTCTCTCTTTCTCTCTTTCCCTCCCTCCCTCCCTCTCTCCCACTCTTCTCGTTCCTCAGTGCCGCTTCTTCTTCTTCATTGTGCTTGTACGAAGTATATATACATACATATACATCATACATATATATATATATATATACACATATATATAAATACATACATACATGTATCTGTGTAAATACACATATACATACAAACTTATATATTACATATATATATATATATATATATATATGTTTTGTGTGTACGTGTGTGCATACGCGTGTATAATGCAAGGCACGCATGCACGTACGTAAGTTTGTACGTATGTTGTATATATGTATATACGTATGTATGTATGTATGTATGTATGTATGTATGTATGTATGTATTTATGTATGTATGTATGTATATACGCACGCACGCCTGTGCCTACGGCAAACTCGACTCGTTTCTTGCGCGTTACGGAGGAAGTCGCAGTCTTTTCTTAATGGCCTCTTCCCATGACCGTAGCCCACCTGCTGACGTCCTCTGAAAAATTATTTTCTCCTCTATGTAATAATGGTGACGAATAGAACGGACACGCGACGTTCCTCCCGTACACGAAAGAGAAAGAGAGAGAGAGAGAGAGAGAGAGAGAGAGAGAGAGAGAGAGAGAAGAAGAGGAAGAGGAAGAGAGAGAGAGAGAGAGAGAGAGAGAGAGAGAGAAGGAGGGAACACGGTTCTACCATAGTCTCGTCTTCTTGTATACGACACGACTTTGATCTTGTATCTCTGATTTTATTTCTCTCTCTCTTTTTGTTTTCTCTTTTCGTTTCTTCTTCATTTTTTTTTTTAAATCATTTGCTTTTTTCTTTTTTATCGTCGTCGTCGTCGTCGTCATCGTCGCTCTCCCGATCCCGACCACGCTACTCAGAGATCTCGTATGTAAATGCATACGAATTCACGGGTAATTAATTTTTCATTACTCTCTCGTTATTTTCTTTCTCGTTTCTATTTTTTTTCTTTTTTATTACGTTTTCGTTTTCGTACTCGTCTGATTCGTCGTTTATAAAATGACTTGCCAATTGATATCGTTAGGTATGATCGTTAGGTCGAGAATATGTGGATTCGACTTATTATTATTATTATTATTATTATTATTATTATTATTATTATTATTATTATTATTATTATTATTATTTGTATTCTACTGTTCCATTCCTTTATTTATTTATTTTTTGTTTTTTTTTTTGTTTTGTTTAATTTACGTCGATAGTCGACGAGTACCAATTCGATATAGTAATAGACGATAATGATGATAATGACGATGATAATATTATTAGTAGCGAATATGTTGCAAATTACGTACCTTCATTGATTAGATTCGAACTGCCCGTTCAAATGCAATTTATATCGATAATTAGCAAACGGAATCGGTATAATAACAATGATGATAATAATAATAATGGTAATGATAACAACAATAACAATAACAATAATAATAATAACAATAATAATAATAATAATAATAATAATAATAATAATAATAATAATAATAATTGTAATCATAATAATAATAATAATAATAATAATAATGACAATAATAATAATAATGATGATGATGAGGATGATGATTATGATGATGATGAAAATAATAATAATAATACAATACTAACGAATATAAAACCTATACGTTGCAAATGAGATACCTATTTGCCTAATTGGATTTCCTAAAGGAAATATTAATTACCTGCTCATAATCAATTTAAATGTGTCGATAATTAACAAATGTATCCGATATAACAACAACAGCAAGGACAACAACAACAACAACAATAAATAAATAAATAAATAAATAAATAAATAAATAAATAAATAAATAGCAAATATAAATACGACTTGATTCAACGAAATAAATGCTTATTGCCTTCCTGGTTAAAAAATAGAATATATGTCGATACCAGAAAGTGATCCGACATAATAATAATAAAAATAATAACAACGAAAATGAGATAATAAAATAAAAAAAAAAAAAAATACATACATATATATATATACATATATAATATAATATATATATATATATATATCCTATCTTAAAAGTTATCAAACTTCATGTCGTTAAAAAGCGACTAGACGATAGTAGTTCTCAGCGGGTACCAGCATCATGGTCTTTGTGTTTTACTTTAAACCGAGGAACGAAGTAATATACTCGCGGAAAAACTTGGACTATGGTATTTTTAACGCGAATACCCCATACCGTTAGGTATATTCCCAATCCACGAATACCTTTCAACTTTTAGTTCTCTCGTTCCTATTTTCTTCTTCTTCCTCCTCCTCCTCCTCCCCCTCCCCCTCCCCCTCCTCCTCCTCCTCATCCTCCTCTTACCCTTTCGTCTTCTCATTTTTCATATACATATTTTTCTTTCTTTCTTTTCGTTGTTTTTTTTTTCTTTTTCTTTTTTTTTATATCTCTTCCTCTCTTATTTTTCTTCCTCCATTCCTCGTAGCAAACGCAGTCTCTTCCTTCCACCATCATCGCTTTATCGTTCTCAATCATCCTTCGACATTTACGACAGTCTTATTCTATTTTATTGTTACGAGTATGGTTGCGTCATTCGGGGCTAGAGTAAACTGCCAGTAACTTCTTTCTTCTTCTCGACGTTTTCCTCTCTCTCTCTTTCTCTCTCTCTCTCTCTCTCTCTCTCTCTTTCTCTCCTCTTTTTTTCCCTCTTCTTCCAAACGTTAGAAGAAGAAGAAGAAGAAGAAGAAGAAGAAGAGGAAGAAAATCTTACTCGGACGTAAATTCTAAGTTTGCTTTCTCACGTAAAGTATAGTTCGTACTATACTGTACTATCTTAGAAAACGTACCACCTAAGAGTCCTTTCGCGTTTCTTCAAACTACCATAATCTTGTTGTTGCTATTATTATTATTATTATTATTATTATCATCATCATCATCATCATCATCATTATTATCATTATTATCATTATCAATTATTATTATTATTTCGTCTCCGATAGTTCTCCGTTCTTCGTGCACTCTCGTACGATTTAGAAAGAACATAGTTTAATAAAAAGTGGAAAGAAAAATATAAAAAAAAAAAACAAGAAGATAAAAAAAAATAGATAAATAAATAAATACGAAGCGAAATACGTGATAATAAGGGGGACAAAAAAAAAAAAAAAAAAGAAAACCGTGCATAAGGGGAAAAAAAAAGAAAAGAAAAAAATATATATATATACATGTATGTATGCATGTATGTATGCATGTATGTATGTATTTATGTACGTGTGTATGCTTACGTATGTGTATAAAAGATTCGTCGGTAGACCCGTTTCTCACACTTTATTTTTATCCGACCAATGCGAAGGCCATTTTATGCGGGACTCCCTGTCCCGTACTTTACTTTCCTTCGGATATTCCGTTAAATACCGACGTCGAACGCGATCGCGAATCCAGGTGCCGGAGGTCAGCAGCTTACGTCAGGTTAGGGTTCTACAAGAGCCTCTTCTTATCCTTTCTTTTTTTCCCTTCTTCTTCTTCTTCGTCTTCCTCCTCTTCCTCCTCTTCCTCCTCTTCCTCTTCTTCTTCTTCTTCTTCTTCTTCGTCTTCCTCCTCTTCCTCCTCTTCCTCCTCTTCCTCTTCTTCTTCTTCTTCTTCTTCTTCTTCGTACTCTTCTACGCTATATCTTCGTTTCTCTGCATATTTATCGACTTCCGGCTCATCTACGAGCACCAATTTCGCAAAATTTGCCGGGCTCGCTCGCTCGCTCGCTCGTTATCTTCTCTTTTCTTTTCTTTTTCGTTTCGTCTCGTTTTTTTCTTTCTTTTTTAATTCTTTTTCTTTTTTTTTTTTTTGCTTTTGATATTTGTTATTATCAAGGTCATTGATTTTCTTCGAAGACCTACCTTAACGTCGCACATCATTGGATTCGTCTCAATAGCCGATATCAGAAAATAAGAATCGAGACATAGCATTCTATTAAAAAAAAAAAAAAAAAAAAAAAACAAAAAGAAAGAAACCAAGTCGACCTTCAAATCTCCGATGCGACTCCACCTAGCAACAAAAAACCAACGTCGTATGATAGCACAAGTTGTCCCTTGCAACTTTCGTTTCGAAAACTATTCTACTGCTATCATACTTTCGGAGTTATTCTTGATGGCAATAGTTAGCGTATCACCCTGTATAATATATATTAATACATATATATAGTTTCTTCTCGAAAATAGTTCGACTATTTCGTAATGAAACGTTGCCATAGAAATTACTCTGTAATGGGTATTAATTATTTAATTTTATATATAATCTAGATAAGATCGATATACGATCAAACAGAAAATTTCTCTAATTGACGTTAATTATTTTTCATTCGGATATTCAACAATCCCCCTCTCTCTCTCTCTCTCTCTCTGTAACGTTAAATGATAATTCATCTTCTTTCCATTTAAAATTATTATTCTCTCTCATTCTCTCTCATTCTTTCATTATCTCTTATTCTCTCTTATTCTCTCTCTCTCTCTCTCTCTCTCTCTCTCTTTTTCATTTTCTTTCTCTGTACGAACGTCGGTTACGTACTTGTTTATCTAAAACAACGTTCCCAGCGTTCGTTCCATTTAGATAAAAGATTCTCCTTACGTAAAAATCTTTGTAATAATATACGTACGTGTGTATGTGTGTGTGTGTGTGTGTGTGTGTGTGTATAAGAGATACGTCGTTGATCCGTTAATCGGGCGTGAATTTCGAATGTGTAAATTTCTGTTTCTTTCGATGACTTTCCCGAACGGGATGAGGTTACACCACCATCCAGGTGGACGGACACCTCGAAGAACCGTTTGTCGCGCCCTCGATACACCTCTCTTGTCGAGAGTGAAACCGATCGTTCCGATTTCAATGTAAACTTTCCTAACGCCGTACCCTGGTTTTCTTTTTTCTTTTTTTTTTTGGTTCGTTTGTTTTTCTCTTATTTCGTTTTTTTCTTTATCTCTTCTCTTTTAATTTTTTTCCATAACGTACGCATTCGTCCTAGATGCGACACGATCCTCTATACTAATATCAGAAATGATCGTTCATATCGTAATCGAAGGAATGATCAAGGCCGATCGAACATTGATGATTTACGCGTTAACGTGAATGCCAAAGAAATATTCGAACCGGTGGGGGAGGGGGTGTTAAACGATTAAACTCAAATCAACGAACAGATTGATATTTTCTCTTTTTTTTTTTTCTTTTTTTTTTTTTTTTTTTTGATTGGTCGATTAAACGATCCCTCTATCTTCGATGATGATAATTTTGTATTCGTTGACTCATCGAAAGTATTATGAAAGACAAAGTCTGAGAATAATATGGACGTTCAGATTTCAATGACACTTTTCTAATTCTATAGTCTGTGATATTGTGTGTGTGTGTGTGTGTTTGTGTCGTAGAAATTAAATGAACAGCTGATCTATAATACGAGTGAACGTATAAAACAGTTACGTCATTGAAATATCGAAGAAAAGAATTAACCAACAGATCCGATTTGTTTTTTTCTTTTTTTTTTTTAATTAGACGATTCTTTCATCTTCAAAAAAAAAAAAAAAGACAAGAAAAAAAGAAATCTTACGATTACGATATCTCGGAAAACGTAAGTCTAATCGACGATTTGAAAATTATTGACCTTGAAAATATTATGAAATATTTATATACACAATATATGTAGATACATAATTATTCTTATGCATAATAATAATGTCTATAGTTGAAATGATATAAACAGCTGATCGAACAGATGATTTACGTGTAAGAATGTAATGTTAGACTTGATATTACATTACAATTCATTATATTATTCATTGTTACATTCAAAAATTGATTAATTGTTATTTATATAACGATTCACGTGATCCTAAAATAATATTAATTATTGAAATATTAAAAAAAAAAAATAAATAAAAAATAAGAAATATAAAAAAAGATAAGAGAAACGAATAGACCTATCTAATGAACGATTTCAAATTCGTCGTCCTTGAAAGTATTACGAAAAAAAAGAACCTTGGAACTACATATATATATATATATATATGTATATATTTATTTATAGAACGTGTAATCGATGATTCGATCGAATCTACAATTTGTCAATCCTAATCCCTTCTTCACGTATTAGATTTTGTTCCGCTTCACACGTATCCAAAATTACTCCGGGGCATATAATATTCTCTATTCTCGCATCGATGCGGACCACCTCTTCAATCGTGATGGCGACTCGCTCGAACGATCATCCTGATTCTAGGGAATTTGTCTACCACCCCACCCATCCCCCCGCCTATCTAGTGATCCGTTCCATTCGACCAAACGAATTCACCTTGCGATGAATTTTATTACGAACTATAACGCGATACCTATACCGTAAAATCCGTTGATTAGAATAAAAACGAATTTTTTCAAAATACAAAAAATTTCTCTCTCTCTCTCTCTCTCTCTCTCTCTCTCTAAACTCGATCAAAACGTTAAACGTTAACGTCTTCTAAGAGATCGTTTATAATCGATATAAATATTTATCCTTCAAACGATTTCAAGCTTCTTCGAACGAGATATTTCATGGTTCGATATATAGCACAAAATTTTCATATAAATTTAAACATAGATACTTTCGTTAGGATTCGATGAATTTCTATATTTTTAACGAAACAAAAAATCTCTCTCTCTCTCTCTCTCTCTCCCTATATATTATGTCGTCATGGATATATATATATATATATATATATATATATATATATATAAAATATATATTCACTTATTATCAATTAACTCCGAACATTTTTTTTTTATAATAATTGCCCCGGGCGTTAATCATTAAAAAGTCCCGTCGAAACGGATCACATCGCCCCTCTTCCCCTCCCCTCCTCTCTCCCCTAACCCCGCCAAAGACATCTTCTCTGTCCTCCACCCACTTTCCCCATCCTCCTTTCGTCCCTGCTTCATCCCCACCCACACCCACCCCTCCCCTCTCCCGCTCCCGCTCCCCACCATCGGCACTTCGACGAACGAAAAAAGAATAAGAATAAGAATAAGAAAGAAGGAAAGAAAAAAGTAAAGAAGGGAGAGAAAAGGGAAAAAATAAATAAATAAAAAAAGGAAAAAAGAATTCTTCGAACTCGACCCAGTTTTGGTTACATCGATGATGAATCGTTACAGTGCCAAGCTGATCCTTGATGATCATTACGATCTACGGTTTTGAATACGGACGTTCGTTTATAATATCAATTACTTCGAAGATGGCCGGCCGGAGGCCCCTCGACGTTCTCGGAGACGAAATCCGATAGAAAATACACGTCGATGAGTATACCAATAAAAATTCGATAAAAATTCGTGGTAGCCTTTCACGCGTGCATGTGTGTACGTCTCTCTCTCTCTCTCTCTCTCTATCTCTCTCGTACTCGTTTGTACGTGAGCGTATCTTTTTCCGTGTACGTGCGTGTGTGTGGACGCGGGCCCGCGCGCGCGCAACACGCGCGTGGACGACTCCGAGGAGCGCGTGCTTGAAAGGCTGCACAGGCCGTACGCCGAGGTTGAGAGTGGGTTCATCGGACGCAAGCGGCCGCGGATTTACCGTTACATCTTCTTGGCGAAACCGAGAGAAGCTTGCTCCTCCTCCTCCTCCTCCTCCTCCTTCTCCTCCTCCTTCTTCTCCTCCTACTTCTTCCTCCTCTTCGTCCTCTTCGTCCTCTTCTTCTTTGGCCTTCTTCTCTCCAACAGAGACAACGTTCACGATTCCGCAAAAGAAATTGCAAGTTCAAAGTTGCTTTCTAACATTGAAATTTTACTACCAATCCGATCCAATCGGATTCATTCTACATCTTCTTCGTTCTCTTCGTTGTCTTCGTTCTCTTTTGCTTCTTACTCTTCCTCTTCCTCTTCCACTTCGTTGACCTTCTCTCCAACGGAGACAACGTTCACGATTCCGCAATAGAAATTGCAAGTTCAAAGTTGATCTCTGATATTGAAATTTTACTATCAATCCGATACAATCCAATCCATTCTACTTCTTCATCGTTCTCTTCGTTTGCTTCTACGCCTTCTTCGTACCCTTCGTTTTCTTCGTTCTCTTTTGCATCTTCTTCTTCTTCTTCTTCTTCTTCTTCTTTGACCTTCTCTCCAGCAGAGACAACGTTCACGATTCCGCAATAGAAATTGCAAGTTCAAAGTTGCTTTCTAACATTGAAATTTTAATACCAATCCGATCCAATCCAATTCGATCCAATTCAATCCAATCCCTTCTAATTTTGCTTGCACTTTTGCAACGATCCTTTCTTTCTTGTCCTCTCGCCCCCCCCCCTTCCACCCTCCCCCCAGTTTCAACACGTCCAGTGGAACGAGAGTAAACTGGAAAGATTCGAGGTAAAGAGATTAAATGATTTATTTTCGGTTGTGCATTTTCTTTATTATTTTTATACACGCCTAATATTCTACTTCTATTTGAAAAATATTTATCTATACCGTAACCTCTAAGATCAGGTCCCTCGTAATATTTTCAACGAACGTAATAATGGGATTATCGACGATAATTTACGACGAATGTCGTAATGGATTTTCGTTGGTATTTACGACGAATGCAATGGATTATCGAGATTATTTATGACTATCGTAAAATTTGCCCTTTTCTCCTCGTTGATAATAAGAATCGTTCGATCGAAAGAAAGGAAAGAAAGGAAATATTATAATTTATATTTAAGACACTCGTTAGAACAATTCAGAGCAACCTGTTTCCCAAACTTTTGCCATTATGGAAGAGACTCCGGAGAAATTTTTAACCTAACCCATACGTAAACGCGTACATATGTATCATTTAACAAACATATCGTGTCTCATAAATAGAGATTTGATTGTGCAAGCGAACGTAATGTAAGAGCTGCGTTGTAAAAGTTGATAAAACAAAACAAAAAACGAAACAAAACGTTCGACCATCTTGATCATCCAAATGGAATGACATGAGAATGTGTACAATAACATTTTAATAATATAAAATATGAATAAGTAAATGACACGAAAATATGTATAATAATATTTTAATAATACAAAATATGAATGAGTAAATGACACGAAAATACGTATAATAATATTTTAATAATACAAAATATAAATGAGTAAATGACACGAAAATACGTATAATAATATTTTAATAATACAAAATATATATAAGTAAATGACACGAAAATACGTATAATAATATTTTAATAATACAAAATATGAATAAAGGAATGACACGTAAACGCGTAATATAAATAATATTTCGATAATACAAAATAATCGTCTAATGTTGTCGCGTAAAACGTTCATCGAAACACACTGCTTGATTTACGCACGAATCAAGACGCGTAAGGAAGGCCCCGTTTCGAAAAAAAAATTTCAGGAGAAAAAAAAAAGGAAGAAGAACGCACACGAAAAGAAAAAAGATGAGGGAAAAAGGAAACAATTTACGTCCCCGATTATCGTACGAAAATTCTATCGAAACTAAACTAAACGAAACGAAACGAAATGAAACGAAACGAAATGAAACGAAACGAAACGAAATGAAACGAAACGAAACGAAATGAAACGAAATGAAACCAAACGAACGTCGACCTAATTTTTTAACATAAGAAATAAAAATATATACGATTCAATATAAATTGGATCGAACGGTATATGTATGTATGTATGTATGTATGTATGTATGTATGTAGGTAAGTAAAAGAAGAGGATAGTAAATGTAACCGAGATAACTACGAAGAGTAGTAACTAGTTACATCACAGCCAAGATCGTTACTTACTACGAACGTTCGAGGGAGCCATCTCGGATAGGAGAAGTCAGTCACCGACGGAGAATGCATCTCCGTCTCTTAGCATTGCCATTGAAACTAAACTAGCTTAGAGAAATACTTTCTAATACCTCTTTTATTAGTCGAGAGGTAAGATCGCGAGGAACGTTAACTTTCCGAAGGAAGTTCTTCTATGCCGTCTTATTAGACGACGGAGTTTCTGTAAGACGTCGTCCGGCCATATATCTATTCTTGTAACGTTTCCTATCCGTTACGTATAAGAAACGAATTGGAAGGATCTTTATCATGAAACTGGATCGTAACTGGAACGAGCCAGAACGTAGTTTCTTATTCGTCGTCGTCGTTGTCGTTGTCGTTGTCGTTGTCGTTGTCGTTGTCGTTGTCGTTGTCGTCATCGTTGTTGTTGTCGTTGTTGTTGTTGTTGTTGTTGTTGTTATCGATGTCGTCGTCGAAAATACCAATCATTATGGAATCAGTACCGTCGTTGCATCGTAACGTTTGATGCTATACGCAAAATTCAATCCCTGGTACGATACATGCACACACACACACATTTATATATATATATATATATATATATATATGTATGCATGTATGTACGTACGTACGTATGTATGTATGTATGTATGTATGTATGTATGTATGTATGTATGTATGTATGTATGTATGTGTATACGCATTGATCGAGGTGAAAAGTGAACAACCTAAAGGGGAAAAAATTCTACGAGTGTGCCGAGTGTGCAAAGACCGATATCGTAGAAAATCGAATAGTATTAGCCGAGTTTTAACGGAATCGAGATTATCTACAAGTACGGATTAGTTTATCGATTTATTATTACTCCTATTCTCGCCATTGTATGATTTATTCTATTTCTTTCTTTCTTTCTTTCTTTCTTTCTTTTTTTTTCTTCTTTTCTTTTTTCTCTGGGTCAAATATAAGAGTTAATAAGAGAGATGATTGTTTGTACATAGGTATATTATTTTTATATATGATCTATTATCTCGTATCAGTATCATCAACCTCATTTTACGATATAGGATATAATATCTGTGTGGCCCAGAAATTAATCGATTAACTTAAAGGAATCCATTAGTTTATCGATTTATACGCTTTATACGGCTGCTTTCTTTTTTTCTTTCTTCTTTTGGTTTGTTTTCGCCTTTATTTTTGATTTTGGTTTTGCTTAAATATATAAATAAATAATAAAGATAATATATATATATATATATATATATATATATATATATATATACATATAATTGATCTATATCGTATCACCAACCTCATTTTAAGATATAAGATATAATCTCAGCGTTCCAGAAATTACCGTTTCCTTAATGACAGATCATTCTCAATTAACTCGTGAGATTCGTGATTCGTGATGTTGCGCAAGAGATCCTGTTTTTTGTTTTTCCTCTCTCATTTTCTCTCTCTCTCTCTCTCTCTCTCTCTCTCTATCAATATGTTTTTATTTTAATTCGATCCTAGCAAATATTATAAATCTCTTCGAGAATTTTAATGACGATTAGATTCGTTTATTCTTCTTAACCGTTGGGACGAATAAAAAAGGAAAAAATAAATAAATAAATAAATAAAAAAGGGAGAAAAGAAAACGAAGAAATACAAAAGGAAAACGAAAGGAAAAAAAAGGAATAGAAAATGGAAGAAAGAAAGAAGGAAGGAAGGAAAGAAGTAAAAACGAAAAGATCGATTCTTAACGAACGAGAAGAAAAGTATATAAATGCGTTTGTAATATTTCATATTACATTCTCTCATACGCAACCCAGTTTCTTTAATGAACATCGATCGTAATTCGTCGCGCGTACAAGACGTGCTACTGGTTGGTTGCCCGTCGTCGTTTTATACGTGATCGACCAAATATGCGTCGCTATCCTTAACAAAGATTCCAACCATTACCTTTTACGTTCGATGCCGTAACGAATTAGAACTAGCTATGAGCTAATTCGTAATAGGACGCGGAGGTTATTATCGTTTGAAAATTGTTACGAGGACCATTTAAAAAATTTACCCACTTATTTTCTTTTCTTCATTTTTGTTTTTTCTTCTTTTCTTTCTTTCCTTCTTCTTCTTTTTCTTAATATAAACCTATTCTACGATGATTCGATTAAATCGATCATGATTTTAAATAACGTTACGAAACAAATTCAAATTTTATCATATCATTATCATCCGTAAGTTTAATATTTATCATTTATCATATAAATATATATATATATATATATACACACACATAAATCTATGTAAATCTATAAATAATATCTAAAAAAGAAATCTGTGAATATATATATATATATATATATATATATATATATATATATATATATATATATATACATAGACATATATAAATAGACACGAACATATAAATTATACACATTATCGTACATACACGCGCAGGCACATAAATCTACGTAAATCCATGAATAATATCGAAATAAGTATCAATGAATACACTTACGCACAAACACACTCATATAAATATCAAATTTAAAAAATATCGAGAGGGTGAAAGGGAAGGATAAAAAAAAAAGAAAAAGAAAAAGAAAAAGAGAAAGAAACGAAACGAAACGAAACGAAATTGGACCGATAGATGGGAAAAAAAATATTTTCGGAATAAGAACGGTGAATGGTTCTATGTATTATATCGTACCGCGTAATCCCGTCCCGCCGCCGCCCCTTCCCCTTCCCATCCTACCATCCCATCCCATCCCCCCTCTCCTCCCAACCCCCGTCTAGAAGGAGTCCCGCGAGTGAGTTGGACGATCGGTACCGCAAGATCCAGAGACACGACTTACTTGGTTCACTTTTGCTGGTTAACGGTAAGTCCGTCAGGAGTCAGTGAGTCAACGAGTCAACGGGGGCGCACGCTGTTGTCCCCCACGCACTCTCGGCCGATTGCTCGAGAATCAATCTTTTTCTGTATGCGTGAGCTCTCTTCTCGCTTACGTACCTATATATACATATACATATACATATACATATACATATACATATACATATACATATACATATACATATACATATACATATACATATACATATACATATACATATCTCATATATATATATATATATATATATATATATATATATATGCATGATGTATATATATAAATGGGTATACACAGGTAGATAGGTAGATAGGTAGGTAGGTAGGTAGGTAGGTAGGTAGGTAGGTAGTTACATACATACGTATGTATATACATACGTACCGTACCGTATCGTACCGTACATATACATATACATATACATACATACATATGTGCTGTACATGTACGTACGTTTGTATGTATATATGTATGTATGTATGCGTTGCTCATGAACTCATACTCGCGTGCTCTCCTACGGTGATGCAACTGTTACGTGTCGTCCATTCTTTAGTCTCTTCTCTCTTTCCCCCTTCCCTTCTCCTCTCTCCTCTCCTCTCCTCTTTTCTTCTCTTCTCTTCTTTTCTTATCTCCCCTCTCTCTCTCTCTCTCTCTCTCTCTCTCTCTCTCTCTCTCTCTCTCTCTCTCTCTCTCTCTCTCTCTCTCTCTCTCTCTCTCTCTCTCTCTATCTATGTAACCATCTATCTATCTATCTATCTTTTTTAAGACACTGAAAGATACATACATAAGTGCATGCAAGCTCGTAATATCGCTTATGTCGGTTCAAAAGCCGAATGGAAAAGTTGTTTTTTCTTTTATTTCTTCTTTTTCTTTTCCTCTCTTTCTTTCTCTTTCTCATTCGTCCGATTTACTCGATGGAACGAACGACAGGTTTATATATTTATATATACATATGTGTGTGTGTGTGTGTTTGTGTGTTTGTGTGCGCGCGTATATATATATATATATATATATATATATATATATATATATATATATATTGTCGTCGAACAAACAAACCAACTTATGATAATAATGATTACTCCATTATATCATAATTTTCTAAAATGCAACGGTACAAGTGAAAAAACGATCGTCTTCCTCGCGTATACGATCTAAACCTTTCCACCCAGCCCCCCTCCCACCCTCCCCACCTATAATCCCTTATTCCAAGATTAATCGGCTTTTATTACCCAGGTCAGTTGGAACGTTATTCGATTTTACGACTAGACATAGTCCACGTCCTATCCGTCGGCTCTGACGAGATAGATCATTAGAATTGACCTAGAAAATATTGTTTCCACACAGGGAGATAATAAACGCTTCCGCGGTTCGAGATCAACGGAAAACGAACGGCGGGAATTAACGAAACGTAGAAGGAATGGAAACAAAAAAAGAAGAAAAAGGGAGATAGAGAAGAAAGAACACGAATAAAAAAACGAGCGAACGAGATGGGAAGGGGGGGGGGGGTTGGGGGAAGGGAGTAGGCCGGGGTGGGGAAAAAGAAAAGGTTAAATTGATTCTCGATACCTTTCGTTTTCATTTCCCGTTTTCTTTTCATTTCTTTTTTCTTTTTTCCTTTTTTCCTTTTTTTTTTTTTTCGACACCCGAGTTCGCCCTTATACCGGGTGCCATATGGGGAGCGAAGGAAAAAGAAAAAGGAAGAGGAAGAAGAAGGGAAAAAATGGAAAAGAAAATTAGAAAAGAAATTGTTCGAAATCCATCCTAATCTTGTTTAAGAAAAAAAAAAAAAAAAAAAAAAAGAAAGAAAAGAAGAAAGGCTTGAGATAATGATCTCTGGCTGGTTAAGAACGATGATCAATATGGTCGATGATGCTCTTCTCCATCATTGAAATAATTTCCTTTCCTCTCTATTTTTTTTTTCTCGTTGTTTTTCACGCATATGCGAGTTCGAATTTTATTTTATTTCTATCTTTTCCCTTTTTTCTCGTACACCATGACAAAGCACGATCTCGCGATCTTCAGGATAGGCCATATGCGTGTACCGAGGATCAACGTACTCTCTATAATTGTTTATACTCTAACAAATAATATATATATATCAAGAAATTAATATCGCGTCCGATACGATATATAAACAAACAAAAAAAAAAAATATATATATATATATATATACAGGGTGTTTCAGTTAAAGGAGGCCGCCTGAATACTTTATTCTTTTTTTTTGTCATACTTTGAATGGTTTAAAAAGAGGTATGTTATAAATAGTTTATATATATAATAGTATAATGTTATGTATGTTATAGGCGCCCTTATTTAGCTGAAACACCCTGTATATTAAATATAAAAGGTTAGAAAATCAATTGTTTTTAATCGAATTCATCCGTTCAAAATACGTTCGATGACGTTTACGTGAGTACATACATTTTCGTAGACAAAATTCGAGTTCGGGGGAGGAGGAACGGGAGAAGAGAGAGAGTGAGAGAGAGAGAGAGAGAGAGAGAGAGAGAGAATTCGTTCGATCTCGATTCCAAAAACGAAAAAAAAAAAAAAAAGAAGAAAAAGGAAAGGAAAAAAAAAAAGAAAAAGAGGAAGAAGAAAAAAAAAAATGAAATACGTGGCAAAGATAAATATGATCGATTGAAATAATAAGAGCTTGCATGTGGATGAGATGAGTTATAGGACGATACCGGGAATATCCTTGGATCATTCTCAGTCGTTCGTCGTCCTGCAAGCCGGTTCAGTGACTTCGATCGTGGTACCGTCAAGGAGTCCAAGGAGGCACTGTCAAGGTCCGCTGGTTCTCCTCAATGGTGTCGGCCTGTCACGCAATTTACCTACGGTAATCGACACGCCTCTACGACGAAGGACGACGCACTTCGCTATCCTGTCCTGTCCTCACGCGAAGGACCGATCCAACCCTTATTATTATAACCCGTTGTTGCCCGTTCCTATATATATATATATATACACCTCGTTAGGGCTATCCGATTTCGCACACGATTTCACATCAAGTAGAAAAACACGATATCCATTTCCTCCCTAATATTAAATATTATATACTACATCGAGAGAATCCACGTCACAGTCGAACCATTTTTCTTCCTTTATTTTTTATTTTTATTTTTAATTTTTATTTTTTTACGTTTTTTTTTCATGTCATCGCTTCTTATTTTTTCTTTTTATATATATATATATATATATATATATATATATATATATATATATATATATATATATATATATATCTTAAGATCACGGCAACGTTAGAGAGAATATTTGCTCACGTTGCCTTTTGATTCGTGACGATTTATAATTGAGCGATACGTATGTACGTCCTAATGTTATATTTATATTTGATCCAATATTTCCCGACATTTGTATATTTCGATAAGTAACATTTGGATATAATGTACGTTTATAGCGAATAATACACGTACGCTATACATCGTCTTATTATACTGCGCATTGTATCGTATTATTTTTATGTAGTATAATAACGTAATATATCTTATTAATTAATATATATAACAATATATGATAAATTACATATAATAAGTAGACCATCGTATGATACGGTGATATAACACAATAATATGTCATACGACGATGTAAATATTGAATCGATCAATAAATTTTGATCAAAATATTTGATACAAGTCTCGTCCAACGTTCCAATTCTTATGGCCATGGATTCAGCCGTGTAATATTCTTATGGTATTGTCAAAAGTCCAAATTAAATTTTCTCTCTCTATTTCTGTCTCTCCTTTCCCTGTCGGATATTCATGAGCTTCCTCCATTAAGTAGTCTACCATTTAAAGTATAGAACCAAGGTTAATAGGCCTTTCCTCGGTAGGGAACAATGGTCCTTTCGAGAGACACATTTCAATCAGTTCTCACATTGACCCCCGCAACAAAACTAAATTACTAACCGTGAGACATTGCATACGCATTCTCACTTATTAAAACTACCTGAAATAATTTTATAACCTCAACGCTCGTTTATCGTTGACCTCACCGTTCGAAATCCTCATCGTACAATGAAAGACACTATTATTCTTTTCTCCCTTTCCTTTCTTTCTTCCATTCGCCTAATTACGTCCTCGTAAATGACGCTTGTCATTTTAATTTTAATATCTAAATTTTCTCGAATAGAACTATTTCAAGGACACGCTTAGAAAAACAAAAATTGACGACTCGTCATTTCTCCTCTTTTTATCTCTTTTTTCCTTTTTTTTTAACTTCACCTCCGATATATCGTGCGTGTCCCCTCCCCTCCCTCCCCTCCTCTCCCTCCCCCTCTTCCACCACTCCGACCCGACTCTTGAAAATCTGCCAACGCAAAAATATCGCTGATATATATATATATATATATATACATATATATATATATATATATATATATATATATATATATATCGTTGTGATTTTATAAAGAAATAATAAAAAGAAAGAAATGTTTTCCTTAGTCGACCCTGCAACAAGAAAAAAAAAAGAAAGAAAAAAGAAGAAAAACGGAAAGAAAAGGAAAGGAGAAAAGAGAAAGAAGGAAAAAGAGTAAGGGGTGGGGGAACGAAAAAGAGGGGGAAAAAAAAAACAAAAAAAAATGTGAAAAGTCAATCACCGTCGAAAACAGCTTCCGCCGTAGATAATTTCCAAAAGGGAAAATTTTTATCTATATTGCCGGACCATTATCTCAAAAGCCTAACTTTTCGTTTGCGTTCGCTTGAAAAAATTTTCTTTTTGTGTCACTTTCAACTCTTTCCCCTCCACTCTCCTTCCCTACTACCGAAAAAAAAAAGAAAAAAAAAAAAAAAATAATAAGAAAAGGACTTCTTCCGTGATGTAGAAATTTTATGTAGGAACCATTTACTCGATGGTGCGACTGTAACCCCTTCTCCCTCCCTCCGCCTCCCCCCTCCCCCTCGGTTAACTCCTTCTCGTCCTTTAATCCTTTCGGTTCCGTCATAAATCAGGACTCAATGGAAACCATCCGTTGTCCGTTACTCGGATTATCCTCCGTGAATGACTTCGACGAGTCAACTGGAAAACAATTTTTTTTCGAAATCCGAAGAAAAACTTTTGCAAACCAATTCCGAAATCCTCCAACGTTCCTCCCCCTTACCCCCACCTTCGACGCTCTTTTTTATGTCGTATGTTTTCGAAACGTTTTTTTGTTTTTTTTTGTTTTTGTTTTGTTTTGTTTTGTTTTTTTTTTGTAATCTTTTCTCTTCCAACATATCCATCGACCGGCAGAGTTTAATATCCTACGAAGGTGGTTAAAACTTTTTTGCATTCGAGAAGAAAACCAGCCGACACGATCACCTCGTGATAGGAGTCAATGTTCTCCTTTTCTTTCTTTCTGTTTTTTTTTTTTTTTTTGACTCCTCCCCCCTCCCCCTCCCCTCTCTGCGAACAACCCTTTCTCGTTGTCGAACCAAAAGAAGAAAAAAGAAAAAAAAAAGAAAGAAAAACAAAACGAGCTCTCGTAAATATCAATACAAAAAGATTACCAAAAACAAACAAAAAATATATACATACATTTATATATAAAAAAAAGGGACACAATGGAAAATTTGACGTTTCGATAACGATCGTGAAATTCATCGAATTATGTCTCTCTAATCCCCTTTTTTTTTCTCTCTCTCTCTCTCTCTCTCTCATATTGCAGGTGTGAAATTATCCAAGGATAATTTGAAAAATCAATTTCATTTTAAATGGTTTTTCGAGCCATCTATTATTGTTATTTTTCTTTCTTTTTTCTTTTTTATTGTCAAATGTTAATACCACAAGAGCTTAGAAATTTCCTTTACGATCGGAGCAAACGATAAAGGGAATAAATTCGAAACGTTTGATCTCACGAATCGATCGATCGATCGCTTTTCCCGTTAAAAAAAAAAAATTTGCAACCACTCAGAAACATTTGATACCACCCTATATATATATATGATCATATATATATATATATATATATATATTTATAAATAATAATAAAATTATATATTATATGATTATATATAAATAATAATAAAATATAGATATATAAGTTAGTATATAATAATTTATATAAATAATAATGGTGAATAGATATATAATAATTTATATGAATAATAATAATAAATGAATATATATATATATAAATTAGTATATAATAATTTATATATATATATATTTATTTATATATATATATTATATTTAAATTAAAATAATATATATTTATAAATTTACCCTATAGATATATAATTAAATAATAATTATGTAAATATTTAAAATTAATAGAATTTTTAAACATATAGATATTTATATAAATATAAATATATAATAATAGTGATAAATATCATAATTAATGGTCAAGTATATATAATATTTAAATTAATATAAAATTTTATATAAGTTAAAAATTTAATGCCCAGAACTATTATATTTATAATATATAATCATATATATATATATATATATATATATATATATATATATATATATATATATATATGATCAGATTTTATCGATTTATCTGCGTTAACCGTGAAGTTATAAATTGCAGAATTTAATTATCCGCTTTATAAATACTAAGTATACAACAATAAACCTTCGGACACTTAACCCATTAATACTATAACTGTATATAAGCCAATGAGCTTGTTTAGTTAGTTGCAACCGGTTAGTTATTGTCATTGACGGATAAGTCGTTAAATGATTTCTTATATCACGTTTGATCTTATCACAACACCCGTACATACATATGCATCCATATACGTACGTATCTACGTATATATGTATATCTACGTATACGTATGTACTTATATATCTTACGCATAACGATATATCGGAATGTGTTAGTTAGTTGCAATTCTATTTATATATAACGCGTCTGACTTGGTCATTCTCATAAATTATGATAATGTTCGTCGCTGAGCAATGTTATAATAGTCTTGCGGTATATCATCGATTTTTCGTTGATAACATCGTACAATTATTGTCCCCGTAGTTGTGTAGTCGTCGTCTTAGAAAATGAAATGATCTTAAGATCGAGGTGAACAACTCTCTATGTATGTATGTATGTTTGTATGTACGTATGTATGTGTGTGTGTGTGTGATTTGATTTCTACTTTCTTCATATTTACTTATTTTTTCTATTTTATATATATATATATATATATATATATATATATATATATTTGTTTTTTTTGCCTCGCTTTTTCTTCTTTATTCCTTGTTTCTTTTTAATTTTTATTTTTTATTGACTTATTTATTTATTTTTTTTTTTTTTCTTTGCAATCAAGAGAAAATCGCGAAAATAAAATGATAGATACGATAAAGACACGTGAACGTTCGATAATAAACATAAATGCATTCGGAAAGGAAATTGAATTTCAGTTTCATTTTTAACTTTCGCCCGGGATTTCGCTTACGTTTTTTTTTTTTTTATCTCGGAAAGAAGAGGGAGGGAAAGGGGGAGTACTAACGTTCGTTATTTATAACCGTTCAGTTCTGAATCGAACGAAACATTTTCCCTAAAAAAAGAATTATCGTCGGTTCCCCCGACGCACGTTCCCGATTTCCCTTCGACTAAGGGATGATGAAAGGAGAGACAATAATAAAAAAATAAAAAGAAATAAAAAAAGCAACAGAAAAAAAAAGAAACGAAAAGAGAATAAAGAAAAAAGAAAACAGAGGACAGAAAAAAATGGAGAGATAGAAAGGAAACCCTTTTTTTTTGGCAATAAAAAAAAGTGTAGTGCAGCGTCAAATGCATATTATAACCATCACCAACCCTTCGTCCTAGAACATTTTTTTAAGCCTTGCCTACTGTTCATAACGGAATTTCCATGGTTGTTTCTTTATTCTACGTATCTCTCTCTCTCTCTCTCTCTTTTTCTTTAAATATATATATATATATATAAATAAGGAAAGAAACTTACCAATCGGTTCTTTCGTCCAACCCTTCTTTTTATGGCGGTCGCGAATAGTAAGTAACGTCTGAACTGGCTACCTGCAAGAAAATTGCCATAGCATAAAAAGTGATTTCACAAACTCTTTCTCTCTCTCTCTCTCTCTCTCTCTCTCTCTCTCTTTCTTTCTCTCGGCAAACAGACAAACATATCGGTCGAGTATAGTCGTTCTCTAAATAACGAAAGTTATCTTTTGAGTGTATGGCGTTTAGAATTATTGTCGAATTCGACGATACTTTTTGGAAACCAGCTGTCAAGCATTTCAACGACGAAATACGTCCTACGAACTTTTCTTAGTGAACAAACGAAAAAATATATTTACGTAATATATATATATATATATATATATAAATGATAAAATAAGACATAATAAATACAAATAAATAATATATATATATATATCTATTTATTTATTTATTGTCTTATGAACTCATTTGAATATCATATAGTATATTTCTATAATTGTTATAATGTACAATATATAATTTTAATATATGGATACATATATAATTGTATATATATATATATATATATATATATATATATATATATATATACCTATATATAGTATATTAGACATATAATAATTTTTGACAAAAGATTCATCTCCAACACAGTTCCCCGATTTTCTAAAAATCCGAGTTTCCCAAGGATTTCAAAAGATACATACATACATAGATATATATATATATATATATATATTCGCGAAAAAGGGGTTGCAATCAAAAATCGTAGAAACTATTTTCTATTTTAAAGTATCGACCATCGATGGTTTTTCCCACAAGGTGTGTGCTCACGGGGGCGGATGCTCAAGGATATCGAATATACGGTAAGGTGCTACAGAAAAGTACAGGATACAGGAGGGCTAGGGATATATAGGGCCACCTGTCTTTCTCTCCCACGCTCCCTTCCCCGAAGGGATGGACCGATCTATGGACTTGCTTGCTAATACCAGAGAGAGAGAGAGAGAGAGAGAGAGAGAGAGAGAGAGAGAATAAGAAACCGAGAGAATATAATAGTCAAAGAGAAAGAGAGAAAGAGATATATAGAGAAAAAGAGAAAGAGAGAAAGATATATATATATATATATTGTAAAAGAGAAAGAGAACGAGAACGAAAGAGAGAATGAAAGAGAGAATGAGAGAGAGAGAGAGAGAGACAACTAGCGAAAAATAGATCTCGCCTTTTCTCTCTCTCTCTCTCTCTTTCTTTCTCTCTCTATCTAGGTCTCTCTCTCTCTCTCTCTCTCTCTCTCTCTCTCTCACACCCATCTGCGAACCGGATCTCCTTTTTCTTTCGTTAGCCTAGGACAAAGGGAAAACATTGAGACAGGAAGAAATCGAGAACCCAAAGAGAATCCTTGCGTATCGATCTTCCGGTTCTTTCTTCGAACGTTCTGTTATTCAATGATTCAATGGGTCAAAAGGAATGATCTATCATTTAAACTTGCAATTAGAAGAGAAATATTCTTTAATGCCTAACTGTAATGAATTCGACGATATTTTCTTCCTTTTTCTTTTCTTTTCTTTGTTAATGTTGTTGTTGTTGTTGATGAGGGTGGGGTTGGGAGGGAGGAGTGAGAGGGAGGGAATTGTCCTCGAAAAGGCAGCGACTCGACGAACGAAAAACGAGGAATTTAAAAAAATTTTCGAGACTTTCGAGTTGTTCGGATTTCGATGATTATTATTTATACGAAAGGATTAACGCAAAGGATAATGATAATAATAATTCGCTTCGTTAAATATAACATGATTCGATCGAAAAAATTTTGTTGTATGTATATATATATATATATATATATATATATATATATATCATCAAGATAGCAATGATTATTTCTCTAAAAAAAATTTAATCTTCTTAAAAAAAAGAAAGATTATAAATAAATTTTCTTAAAAAAAAAAAAATTATCCTCGAAATAATAAGCGATTCGCTGTAACGAAAATGAGAGGACCGTAGACCTGGACATTTTCTGTATTGTATCGTCGGAAATTTCGATGATCATTTTTCTGGGGAAAAAAAAAAAAAATAAAAAAAAAAAACAGAAGAAAAATAATATCCTCGGAACAATAGCGTAGTGGCATTACGTGGAAGAAAAAAAAGTGACTCGACTTTAGACAATTTCTTGAAAAATAGAAGTATTTAATTCTTCTTAAAAAAAAAAGAGAAAGAAAGAAAGAAAGAAAGAAAAATTTGTCACTGAAATAAAACGACGTAGAAATTTTTCTGTCGATGGATATCGTCGCGTGACTTCGACGATCATTTTTCCGACAAAAATTTTATCCTAACGATAAAATAATAACGACGAAATTGTCATAACACAAATGAAACAAGTGCGTTTGACCATTAGAAACGTTTTTTCTAAACGTCGTCGGGGATTTAGATGATAATTAGTCTGAATAAAGAAAACGAAAAAAGAAAATAATAATAATAATAATAATAATAATCCTCGGAACGACAAAGATTCGTCATAAAGAGAGAAATAATAATAATAATAATAATGATGATGATGATGATGATGATGATGATAATAATAATAATAATAATAATAATAAATAGATTTGACCTAGAGAAGTTTAACGAATATCGTCACGATTCCCCCAATGATAATTACTTAACCGTGGAATGATTATCCTTCTCGGAGTTAAGAGCAAGAGCAACCAAGAAATGGAGATTCTCGAAAATTGCGTCACGTATTGGCGTCAGTGCGATGCTTTCCAGGAATGTATAACGGTATTTGATTTCGTCATTTAGGATTCCGCAGTGGTACTCGAGCGCTTTTTTTTATTTTTAAACGTACGCTCGGCGCAGTCCTCTCGCCATTTGATTCCCTTTTAATGATCCCACTCATTTACGTTCGTTTTGTTCCTCGACGCTCGTCTCGCATCTACAAATATATATTGTATATATGTATATATATATACATATATTTATTATATATATATATAAATATATATATATATATATATATATATACACATACATACATACATACATACATACATACATACATACATACACACAAAACATAGAAAATGTTTAGCTTATCATCAAAGTGTAACACCTCGATATTATTTGACTCATGATAATCTGATTTCTATATACACGCGCGCACCACACACACACACACACACACAGAGATATGTACATACACTTATGTCCAAAGAATATATATATATATATATATATATACTGGCGATACACGGATGATACGCGCTAATGAAAATAAAATTAGAACTATGTTCGTGAGGCTATTATTAAAAAGTCGTATAATAAAAATTAATATCCGTAAAAAAAAGTTGTTATTATACGCGAAGGCTCGATGATAACCATTGAAAATCATTTTGTTGGCTTTGATGGGGGAATTAGTAGACCATTTTCTTTCTTCTTCTTTTTTTTTTTTCTTTTCTTTTCTTTTCTTTTCTTTTTTCTTTTAATCAACAAATATAATTGGCCGTTAACATAGATCGAATCAAGAGATTTCATTGGTTTCATTGATTTATTACGAATAAAATATCGTTATACGACGTAACGTTACGCATTATACTTCCACTTTCAATAGTAATCGCATTGCAAACGATCCGAAAGAAAATGAGAGCGTTTAAAGATATATTATGGTCGAACGTACGATACTTTTATAAATTATTAATAACGTGTATCGAAGGTGTTGTTAAATCAAACGTCTCAATGATAGATTTTCTATCGAAATAATATTACACGAATCTCGATTATTATTATTAATTTTCGTTTGGTTTTTTTTTTCATCGTATCAACAAAACGTTCCAAATAATTTAATCGAATCAATCTCGTTTAACGTCGATTCTTCGTTAAAACCTTCACCTATCGATCGTTCGATTCAACTTTTCTTTCTTATCTTTCTTTTCTTCTTTTCATTTGAATTTCTTCCTTCTGTTTTTTTTTTTTTTTTCATTTTAATCTTTTCCTTTTCTCTTTCTATAACTAAAAATTATATTATTTCTTATTTTTCACTTCGTACGTAATCGAAAATTATTAATAATTAAAAATTCGTCAAGATGATGATAAATAAATTAATAATGAAAGTAAATAAATTGATGATAAAATAATAAATTAATAATTTAAAAGAAAAAGAAAAAAAAAGGACAAAACGTCAAAAGTTTCGACTTTTCGAAAACAAATATTTCGATTTCGTCGGGAAACAACGATTTAAAATACATACGTACATGCATACATACATACATACATACATACTAACATACATACATACATACATACATACATACATAAATACGCCATTTCTACGATATAACGTTGTAACGTTAAAAATCGATCGTACGAAACGATTACGTAGATAAGACATTTGTAATGATTATATATATCATCGATCTCATTTCGACTAATACACGTATTCGTTCATCTCGTCGTCAAACGATCATAATTAATTCAATTATTTTTCCTATCGGAGAACCACTGCTTCCTGTCCAAGGAAGGATATCGCTGTCTCTCTTTCTCGAATTGGTTGTACCGAAAGAAAACAGCTACCCTTACCAAGCTACCGATCAGCGGTTCTCCAAATCACACATACGCACGCACACACATACAGAAAGATAGACAGACAGACGGACGGACGGACAGACGGACGGACGGACGGACAGACAGACAGACAGACAGACAGACAGACAGACAGACAGACAAACAGGCAGGCAGACGGAGACATATAGATGTAACATATCTTACCCTATTACCATTTCAAAGGTTAGGATTATGATTTCGTGAAAATCACAAGAGGAGAAAAAAAATCGATTCGACGGTAGAACGGAGGAACGAAGAAACCGGAAGAGAAAGAGAAAGGGAGGATGAGAGGCAGGGTGCAGGAGGGAGGGTGGAAGGAAGGAAGGAAGGGAAAAAAAAAAGGAAAAAGGAAAAGCGAAAGTTCCAAAATAAAATAGATCACGATGAATCCTTAACAAAGGGTGTTCTATCGACGAAACCCTTCACAAGTAAAAATGGATCATCGAAACGGTTCTCACGGGAACGATATCTCTCTCTCTCTCTCTCTCTCTCTCTCTCTTTCTTTCTCTATCTATCTATCTCTATCTATCTACCTTATAGACTATCCCAGTAATAATAGTAGTAGTAGTAGTAGTACAGAACCTGTCAATAGAAGTCCCTATTGAAAAATATGGTCGAGCGTTATTCCGAGAAAACGATGCCTTTCAATATTCGCATCGAGAGAACCCACCCCTTTTATCCTGCCCCATTTTGCCCGAAAGGAAGGAAAGAGAAAGATGAAGAACAGAAGAGGAAGGGAAAAGAACAGAGGAAGAAAAATGAAAAATTCCCGTACGTACGATTTCCCGGGGGGGGGAGGGGAGGGCTTGGTAAAAGTGTCACGACGAAAATTTCTCTTAGAGATTTTCTCCGATTTTTACTTTTTCCTTCTTCTCTTTCTCCTTCTTCTTCTTCTTCTCTTTCTCCTTCTTCTTCTATCCTTTCAACCCTCTGACGTGGAACCGACGACTCCAATAACGATCGATTTACTTCGTTTTAGATTGGATCTATCTTTCCAAAAAAAAAAAAAAAAAAAAGAAAAAGAAAGGAAGAAAGAAAAAGAAAGATAGATAGATAGATAGATAGAGAAAGAGAGAGAGAGAGAGAGAGAGAGAGAGAGAGAGAGAGAGAGAGAGAGAGAGAGAGAGAGAGAGAAAAAAAAAAGAGTTACCGTTCCGCAATGACGAATTAATGAACGACGACGAATTATATAATGAGACGTTGGAAGAAGAAAAAGAAGGTGGGGAGGGGGGTGGGGGAAAGGAAGGGTGAACAGAAAAAAAGAAATCCGACGGAAAGAGAAGGGGAGAAGAAAGGAGGGAGGAGAGGAGAGAAGAGGAGAGAAGAGGAGAGGAGAGGAGAGGAGTGGAGAGGAGTGGAGAGGAATGGAGAGGAGAGGAGAGGAGAGGAGAGGGCGTTGGAAATCGATTATTTAAAAATTAAGAGAAATTAATAACCCGTTTTGGGGAGGATGTATATCGGTCGGCGATAATAACGACTATGGTGAATTTTAAAGAGTGCTATGGTGAGAGAAGAAGGAGATGGTGTTGATGGTGGTGGCGGAGGAGAGAGAGAGAGAGAGAGAGAGAGAGAGAGAGAGAGAGAAAAGAAGAAGAAGAAGAGAGGAAAGAAGAGGAGGGGAGGGGAGGGGAGGGGAGAGGAGACTTTGCCGAGCGTCAGAGCGGCTGTCCTTGGATGCTCGCGGATCGGCGGCCACCGGCAGTCAATGACCCAACAGCGCTCTCGTATCCACACCGCTTGGTTCGCTTCGCTTCGCCTCCGTCTCTCTCCGGACTCTTCTCCTCGGTTGGCCTCGCACTACCAGCTTCCATCTACACCACCAACACCATCACCACCACCACCAACGCCACCATCTCACAACTACCATCATGAGGACGCTCGTCGTCGTCCTCGTCGTCGTCCTCGTCGTTGTCGTTGTTGTCATTGTCGTTGTCGTTGTTGTCATTGTCGTTGTCGTTGTCGTTGTTGTTGTTGGTACCCATCCATTAACTGCGTTTCCTATTCTAACTTCTTTTAACATACAACTCTAGACATTCTAGACATTGAAACTGTCAGCTTGTATCGTTGATACAGATATTTAAACCGTTTATACCCGGTCTCTTTGTCCCTGACATTGCTTTTCTATTCTCTAAGATACATCGAAGAGAAATAGAGAGAGAGAGAGAGAGAGAGAGAGAGAGAGAGAGAAAGAGAGAGAGAGAGGAACGAAAGTAAAAAAGAAGTAAAATGAAAGATACAAGAAGAGATTGACGTGTACGAATTCGTTTAAAAAGAGACATTTAATCAAGAAATATTTATCAAAAGCACGTAACGTATCGTTTCATTTGTATACATATAATATATATATATATATATATAAGTCGAAACGTTCTAACATCGAATTGAATTGTTAGATGGACGGGTTAATATAATCGCAGTGGAGTAAGAAGATTAATAGTCAGGCAAACGGAGAGAGAGAGAGAGAGAGAAGCAGCAAATAGTGATCGAAACTCCTTGAACGTGGAGAATTCCAAAGGCGAGGTGGAATCAGATAGCCGAGGAAGAAAAAAAGGAGGAGGAGGAGGAGAAGGAACAGGAGGAAGAAGAAGAAGAAGAAGAAGAAGAAGAAGAAGAAGTAGTAGTAGTAGTAGTAGAAGTAGTAGAAGAAGAAGAAGACAACGAGAAAGACGTTGGGATGGGTTCAGTACATACATATACTTGGAATCGAGCAAGGACTTGGATAATTCATCGACGGCCATCTACTCGACTTCACAAACGCATTACTACTACTACTATTACTATTACAATCATAACAACAACAACAACAACAACATCGTCACTAACCATTGCAATGTACGTACGTACGTATAACTCTTCACGACTTAGGGTACGCGTTCGGAGAGCGGTCAAGGCCACGCTCCGTACGTCGTTGTTCCGTATGGAGCAGATAGAAAGCCACTCTCCGATCGTTGGATACTGATCAAAAGAGAGAGAGAGAGAGAGAGAGAGAGAAGAAAACGACGAGGAGGTTCTAACTGGTCGGTCTATTCGTTTCCTTGGCGAACTATCGACGACTACTATAATACACGAACGTCGTCGGTCAGGATGACGGAGAAGACGTTCGCAAGCAAAAACGTGCGACTCGTCTCGAATTACGGTAAAACTCCAGCAGCCACCACCCCAACGCGACCGACAAAACCGATCATCATCGTCCACCATAGTCTCGTAGTCGACGAATGCTAACAACACACGCTCGTCTCTCTTTCTCTTTCTCTCTTTCTTTCTTTCTTTCTTTCTTTCTTCCTTTCTTTCGACGACCTTGAAAACGGTTTTCGTTACCTAATACGATTAGAGGATATTAGGGACGTGCCGTCTCGATGGTATTCGATTAGTTCCTAACGACGTATATGCACGTTTGTTCGACGATGATTAAAGATTATAATTGGGTTGGTCGAGTCGATAATTATGCCAGTCGAGACGAGTACTAATTTTGAATTGCGATGAAAAATTTCTTTTTTACATGTATGTATGTATGTATGTGTGTATGTGTGTATCATTCGAACGTTATCGTTAATAGATGCGTTTCGTTACTTTTTATATTCGTTATTTGACATTAAAAGGAGAAACGAATCAAATGTTTGATTACTTTTTTATTTTATTTTATTTTTTTTCTTTCTTTCCTAATCGTATTATTCTTAACGAATCGAGAAAATTGATTTTGAATCGTCCTGTAGCGAGACTTCGCCGCGCGAATCTACGATTCAGTCGGAAACTCCGAGGGCCTAGCGTAACTACAGCATATTGTTCTACCAGAGTTCACCAGAGTTACGCGTGCAAGGAAAGGAACGGTGTACGCGAGAACGGTGGAATTAATTGTATTACGTTTCTTTTTTTCTTTCCTTTTTTTTTTTTGTTTTTAAATAAAAGAATTAACGAACAGCTACAGCCTATTCTCAGTAAGGGAGAGAGAGAAACGGACGATTTCAAGATGTCCGAGAGAGAATTCATTTGCCTTACGATTTACGATAAAATTTATTCTTTTATTATTATTATTATTATTATTATTCATTATTATTATTATTATTATTATTATTATTATTATTATTATTATTATTATTATTATTATTATTATTATTAGTACTATTATTATTACTATTATTATTATCAGGACATATTTGGAAAAAAGTAATCGGAGAGTAGAGCCGAGATAAAATATTAAAAACAAAAAAAAACAGAAAAAAGAAAAGAAAAATCTTTCCAAAGACAAAAAAGAAAATACAATAGCATTAGTCTTTATTAATCTGAAGATCGAAATCTCGATTGAAACATCAATAGTCCCAGTTTAGTCGTATCGATTATAAAAGTCAAATTCGACGTTTCTCGTAAACGATCTGATCTCATTGAAAGGGAAAAAACGTCGAGAATCGTTCGTGATGAATATCACAACAAAACGACTTTAAAGTTTCTCGGTAAAAAAATAAAAAAAAAAAAGAATACGATCCCTCTATGATATCCAATTAAAATATATTAAAAATTCCTATCTACGATAACGAAATATAATACAATGCTACGCATTTAGACATATATATATATATATATATATATATATATATATATATATATATATATCAGATGTATATATATATGTATATAATACAGAGGATCGTCTTCCGATGAAAAATACTTACGTCCCTTCCGGCTACGCAAACTTAATCTCCGAACCATTTTCAACGACACGTAGCCGACTCAGTTCGATCGATATACACCATTGTCTCGATAATATAAATCGACATAATAATTCACAAGGACATTAATAATCGGTATACCTGTGTTCGTTGAACGAGCAATTTTGGTTTTCTTTTTGTAAAAAAAAAAAAAGAAAGAAAGAAAGAAAGTAACTTCGATCGATTTCCGAGTTACGTTCGAAATACAAATTAGAAAGAGAAAGAGAAGAATAAGAGGAAGAAAAGAAGAAGAAGAAGAAAAAGAAGAAGAAGAAGAAGAAGAAGAGGAAGAAGAATAAAGAAGAAGAATAAGAAAAAGCGAACGCTTCGCTCGGCATTGTAATAATATCGTTCGGAATGTAAAATGCATTCCGGGGTGTGTCGAGCGAAACGAACGTCTCACACGAACGAATCGTACATAATCCCTGTGTCTGTTGTTGTCGTTGTTGTCGTTGTTGTTGTGTTAGATATCTTACGTGCCTCGTGTGATTGTGGTTCGGTGGAACAGTGCGTGCGTTCTCGCGAGCACAACGTTTACATACGAGTTTCCGCGCTAACCCACATCGTTTTCTTATGCGGCAATCATGCAAATATCGTCGGGGGCCTTGATCTTGAGAGAGACAGAGAGAAAAAGAGAAAAAGAGAAAAAGAGAGATCACGTTTTAACGCGAGTCATCGAAAGGATCGAATGTAACGACGCGACATATGTAGTAACTATCCAAGTAAGTACTTATGTACAAGCTAATGATACTATATCATAGGTAAATCGTACTCTTTTCGACGAGGGTATTTTTACGTTTTTTTTTTTTCATCTCTTCTTTTTCATCTTTTTCTGTGTCTTGTCGTTGGAACGTTCGATCATGTTCGTTTCCCGATTACGATGGGACACGTCTTGTCTGACGACGACAACGACGAAGTTGATGATGATGATGATGATGATGATGATGATGATAATGATGATGATTAAAAAAAAAATATAAAAAGAAAGTAAAGAAGACGTTCCAAAAAAGATTTTTCTATAGTCGTCGATCGATTACGATTACGTGTTGGTAGGACAAAAAGGAATGGGCGACGTGTAATGCAATTCGACGTTTAAGATCAATGTAAATCGGCTTTGTCAATTTGGATCCGGGGATTACGGCTTTAAAGTGAAAAGACGATTTTCATTGGTCGTTTTCGTCGTCGTTGATCATCGTCAGTCGTTTTCGTCGTCGTTGTTCGTCGGTCGTTTTCGTCATTGTTGATCGACGTCGGTCATTGATAGTCGTCGGTGGTCGATCGTCGGTTGTTTTCGACGTTGTTGATCGTCGTCGGTCGTTTTCGTCGACGTCGTTGATCGTCGTCGGTCGTTTTCGTCGACGTCGTTGATCGTCGTCGGTCGTTTTCGTCGACGTCGTTGATCGTCGTCGGTCGTTTTCGTCGACGTCGTTGATCGTCGATTGTTTTCGACGTCGTTTTCGTTGACGTCGTTGATCATCGTCGGTCATTTTCG
>OU426853.1:5407660-5410160 GCA_911387685.1 Dolichovespula media
AACATCAAGAAGATACGAGTTCGAACGCTTGAAATAGAAATTTTATCATATTCCGCACGAATATACATAATTATAATAAAAATGATCTTAATACGTTCACGTAATATCTAAATGTATACTTATTGATTGTATCTCCACTGCGAAGCCTGAAACTAAAACTGCATTATCGTTTTAATTGCATACGTTTTTACGAGTATCTCTCTCTCTCTCTCTCTCTCTCTCTCTCTCTCTCTCTCTCTCTCTCTCTCTCTGTCTCTGTCTTTCTGCGCATATAGATAGATACACGTGTATTGATAGCGTGTATATTTTTCAATTCTCTTTCTCTCTTATTTATTTCTTCTTCTTTCTTTTTCCCTTTTTTTCGTTTCTTTTTTTTTCCTTTCTCTTTTTCTTCTTTTTCTTCGACATGGATCGTTGATCGGTGATACAGCAAAATAAAATACGTCAATTTGAATATATATATATGTATATAAACAATTGACCTATGATGCATTTCCGCATACCACCGTAATATTATGTCCGATAGAATTTAATCGTGGAGGAGAAGAAAAGAAAAGTCAAAAAAGAAAAAACGAAGAAAAAGAAGCGACACTTTCGACGAGTCCACTCGCTCTGCGTACTGCATGTAAGGAATCGAAGCGCGCGCGCGCGTGCGGGAGGCGGGGAGGGAAAAGAAAAATATGATTCGCGTTCTTTCATCTCGATCGACGACTATGCGAACGATTGAAATAACTCCTATAATGCAAGAAGTATGAGAGACGAGCATTCTACGGATCAATATATCCAAGGAATCTAACGTCAACCTATATAAAATTATATCAGATCGTTGTATGATGATTACCAATGATCCAAATGAGTTTCGCCGAAAGGAAAACGATGGAGACAGAGACAGAGATAGATAGAAAGAGAGAGAGAGAGAGAGAGAGAGAGAGAGAGTACAACAAGAAAAAAAAAGAAAGAAAGAAAGAAAGATGGCCAACGAACTCGTTCGTTTATCTAATCTAAAAGAGAAGAACCGAAGAAGGTTTTAAGATCGCGCGCGCGCGCGCGCGTAAAGAGAGAAAGAGAGAGAGAGAGAGAAGGAAAACTTGAAAGACGTCGTTGGTTCTAACCGACAACGTAACTACGATATCAGATATTGCAAAGATATATATATATATATATATATATATATATATATATATATGTGTGTGTGTATTTGTAGGAGTCTCTACGTATAAAAGGCAATATAGGTACATAACTACACCCTACGCGGTCTTATCTTTCGCATGATTCTTTCGAACACATCGAACTCACACTGTGCGAATATGGAATGCCAAGTGTGACGGTGAACCGGGGTAGGTAGGTAGGTAGGTAGGTAGAGGTATGTGTGCGCCCATGTGTGAGTTTATGTTTGTGTAAGCGGAACGTGTCCTTGACTGCAGAAGTCCGCTATGTCCTACACACCCACCTACCACCGTGGAGAGGACCGTGTGGCGGAGCGGATCGGATCGGCGAGAACGCGCTTGCGCTCCTCCCTTCTCCTCTTCCTCTTCTTCCTCCTCCTTCTCCTCCTTTTCCTCCTCCTCCTCATCCACCCCTCCTCCTCTTCCTCCTCCCTGCGGAACAAACGTGCCTTACGTCGCGGATGGAAAGATGGAAAGGGACGGACGAAAGTGGTAGAGAAGGAGAAAAGGAATGATGGAGGGAGGTGAGGGGTGGTGAGGGGTGGGAGAGAGAGAGAGAGAGAGAGAGAGAGAGAGGTAAAATGGGAGGACGTACGACCTGACTCTTAAACGTGCCGAGTACCGAGAGCAACTTCTCGGCTAAGCCGTCGCGACCTTCCGATCCCGTTTCTTCCTGCGAAAGTCCCTCTCTTCACTTTTGTCGATATTTTCTTTCATTTATAGGAACACCGCTTGACAAAAGGGATTACCAATGTCGTTCGTACTATCGCCACAACCATTCTCGTATATATAGTCTCGCGATGAATTTCTTTTTCTCTTATTTTTTTCTATTTTTTTTTTTTTTATCATTGTTCTTTTCTCTCTTTCTTTCTTTCTTTCTTTCTTTTTTTTTTTGTTCGTTCAAGCTCAACCTCTCGCAATGAACTTTCGTCGAAATGGAAAGTTAATTCGATGACAGAATGGAACGTGCGTTTTTTAATCATTATTATTATTATTATTATTATTATTATTATTATATATTTTTTCTTTTAATATCCCATAAACTTTAGCAATACTTGAGATATGTTTCGAAGAAATAGATTGTTAGATATATTTTTAGATACGTTTTCAAAGAAAAAACGATTTGGATACATCTTTGTTGTCATTTCATGGAACTTAATTAATGGAACTCGATTGATTATCTCGAAAAGCGTAATTAGTAACGGACGAATAACATCGTAGACAAATACGTAATGACAATAATAAAACTATTCACTACGTTGGACGCGTCTCTGCTGCGTTTAGATGTTTTTGTCGTCATTTTACAGAAGGCAATTCTAAAAGCCTGAAACGTA
>OU426853.1:5415160-5447660 GCA_911387685.1 Dolichovespula media
AAATATTTAGGTCGACCCAAAAGAATTTAACGCATACCGATATTTCGTTCGACGTATTTTTTTTCTTTTTTTTTTCTTTCTTTCTTCTTTTTTTTTTTTACGAAGCACACGTTACAGAGAAGAAGATAACCGGAAGGTTAACGGAGGTCGTTGGTGGATGAGCGTAATTAAAGGAAAAAAATAAAGCATAAAAATTAAAAAGAAAGGAAAGAATGAAATATTCAAATAACGTGTCAAACTTAAAAGCGTAAATCTGAATAAATATATATATATATATATATCCGTGGTGACTTTAACGCCTGTATAGCTTCCTTAAGAGAGCGTGTGTTACTTCGTCTCGACCCACGTGTGTGTATGTATGTATGTGTGTGTGTGTGTGTGTGTGTCTATAACTATATCCAGTGACTACTAACTGCGCGACGAATCATGTGCGCCGGCCGTGTTACGAAACAAAAAGCAACCAGTAAAAAGACACACGGTCCGAGAGAGTCCGATGAACTTTGCCTTGAAATAGAAGCAACATTAAAAGAGCTGCGCGCCTATTTCGGGTTCTTCTCTCTCTTGACCCCTTTTTTCTTCCTCGTTCTTTGTTTTTTTTTTCTTTTCTTCGTGTTTTTTTTTTTTGGTTTGTTTGTATTTATTTATTTATTTTTTTTGTTTTTAGTTTTTTTCCAATTATTCCTTACCTCGATCGTTTCGTTTCGGATTTTCACTATATATCGGAGATCATTCGAATGATCGACGATAATTAAATTTTTCATAAAATATATATATATATACACACGATCTATAAACGCTATTACGATTTATCGTTATTTAACGTTAATCATACTCGTTACATTAACTCTTACATCGCGATACAAGGAGGGGGACGTAAAATCGCATAGGTACTGGTAATTACCCATCAATCTTGCGAGTAATTGACGAGGAGAAGATGATACTCTACGTTGCGATATATATATATAACGATCTCTCGCCGAGAACTTTTGTTAATTGAAGAAATTCTCTCTCTCTCTCTCTCTCTCTCTCTCTCTCTCCAAAGCCGACCGAATCGATACGATCGAAACTTGGATCGAACGAAGATACAGTATTCTATATCTCTATCATACTCATATTACCTTAGACCGAACCAAATTGCTTTTCAACGAGCGTATAGGGCAACACTCGCGCGGGCCCTCTTGTTAGCGCAGCTATAACGTATACCCGAGCTACTACTCCAACAAATTACGAAATACCTTCGTGCACCGACCGTCTGCCGTCATCACCATCACCACCACCGCCACCACCCCCTCCTCTATCCCAATACCACTTACTCTACTCTATCTTCACCCCTCTCCACCCTCTACAACTCCGGGTATAATCCTTCCGTTCGTTGCAAAAATTTTCTACGGCTCCGTGTACATTCATTTTCTCGTACGAGGTACGTTGACTCTTCGTTAAAGGATGTCGAAGGTGAAGAAAGAAAAAAAATATGTGTGTGTGTGTGTGTGTGTATTTCTATATATATAAAGGGTGGCCACTGAAAGATCGAACTATATATCAGAACAAAAAATAACTTTTACAAGCACACGTTTCTTTTTTCTTCTTATTTTTCTTTCGAATTCTTTATTATTGCCTATATTTTTATTTGCTTTTAGGATCGTCGAGCTGTGAGCTTAGGAAATTGTTTTTTACGATTTTCTTTGAAGAGAGAGAGAGAGAGGGAAAGAAATAAAAAGAAAGAAAGAAATGAACGCAAAGTAGTAAGCCTATAGACGAGTCATCATCGGTTTTCCAAAATCACCGTCATCGTCGAACGACTTATGGTTGTCGACGATGAGATGGATTTGACAAAAGATTTTCTTATGGTTTTCCTTTCCATCTCTTTTCTTTTTTTGTCTTTTCTTCTCTCTCTTTCTCTCGTTTCTCTTCTTCAATCCGATCAAACTCACGTCATCCGTGATTCAACGTTTAAGTATTGTACGATGATACAGGGGGTTTATACGCTTCTCACCGATGCGACGATAAGTTTCGAACGCATATACATATATACATATATACATATACATATACATATACATAGAGGAGAGCACGTAGTCCGATACTTATTCCTGGAGTAGTCTCTCGGGCATTCCTCGTTGCGTCCAGATACGTATACACGTTCTCGGATGACTTTCTACACGGATAGAGGATACTACATGACCACCCTAAGATCGATATTCGCGTTTTACACGAACCCCACACGAGCATGCAAATTCATTCGGGTATGAAGATCCGGGATCGTCTACCGATTAGATCCTATAACCGTACATAATGTCGATCGAAAATTTCTTCATTCGGGTTTGATAGATACGAAAAATTTACAAATGAAATAATTATTATTAACGGACGTACACGAATTTGATAACGAACCTGGGTTATTTTGTATTATTGCTCGTTCTGACAGTTACATTCGAAAGTTTATATATATATATATTTGGGTTAATGCGAATTCGAACGATTTTTAAATAATTCGATCCTTACGTGAAGGTAGAGAGAAAAAAAAAGGAAAGAGTGTACAAGTGGTAAAAGATGATAAAAGAATAAAAACGGATACGATCGAAAGGAAGAAAGAAAGAAAAAAAAATAGAGAGAGAAAGAAAGAAAGAAAGAAAGAAAAAGAAACGCAGAATTAAAAGGCTAATGCACGCTAAGTAGTATCCTAGGACGATTCTCGGAACGAGACTTGTGTGAATGTGTGAACTGTGCGTGCGTGCGCGTTCGTTCTCCGCACGTAAGTAGGTCGGTCAAGTTGGTTCCTTGTTCCGTTACCATGGAGGGACAACACGTATTATAAACACGAAATTACGTTCCTCCGAGTAAATATTTTAAAATCTTATTTTCCTTCTCTTATTCGCTACCGAATATGACATTGTAATTATTGTTATTATTATTATCATCATCGTCATCATCATCATCATTATTGCTATCATTATCATTATTATCGTCGTCGTCGTCATTATTAATATTATTATTATTATAATATTAATATTAATATAAATTAATAATAATAATAATAATATTATTATTATTACTATAATATTATTATTATTATAATATTAATATATCGTCCATATTTGTATTTATAGTACGCAAATACGAACGAATACAAAATGCGATATCAAGCTATCATTATCATTATTATCGTCGTCGTCATTATTAATATTAATATTAATATTATTATAATATTGATATTAATATAAATTAATAATAATAATATTATTATTATTATTACTATAATATTATTATTATTATAATATTAATATATCGTCCATATTTGTATTTATAGAATGCAAATACGAACGAATACAAAATGCGATATCAAGTTTTAAAACATATTATTAATATCTCCTCGGAGATTATTATTGTATCGTGCGAAGATCAATCTCGTTTGATCCTTTTCCTTCTTTTTTTCTTCCTTGTTCTTTTTTATTTTATTTATTTATTTTTTTTTCTCTTCTAAGACGAACACGATCACGACCAACGCGAGTCTCGTATCTCCGAGAGAGGGGACTACCGACTATCATTGACGAAAGTGAGAAAACACTTTTCCATGCGTTTCTACGCAAGTAGCGAGAAGTAGCGATTCTTCGACAACCGCATTAATTCCTTACTTCCGTGGATCGTTTGAAAAGAGAGAGAGAGAGAGAGAGAGAGAAAAGGTACGAGGAGTTGATGTGTAGCACCGGGGATGTAACAGTCGCTCGAGTAAGAAGAAGAAAGCGGCCTTGCGCTACTTTCCATCATTAGATAATATCGGTAATACGATTTTCTCTTGAGTTATATACTCCTCTTATGCTACTCCTCTCTCTCTCTCTCTCTCTCTCTCTCTCTCTCTCCCTCTCCCTCTCCCTCTCTCCAACTATCCATCTATCTTTCTAGGTCTTCATCTTTAAAAGAAAAAAAATTGTAATTTTAAATCTCTTTCTATCTTTTTATCTTTCTAGGTCTTCGCGTATAAAAGAAAAAAAATTTTAATTTTGAGAAAGGTAACTCTCTCTCTCTCTCTCTCTCTCTCCTTCTCTCTTTCTCTCTTTCTCTCTTTCTCTGTCTCTTATTGAAAACTTTTCCACAATCTCGTGAATCACCGATCTAATCGCAAGCGTTCGAAGTATTACAAAGTATTGGGATAAACTAATATCAAAACTTAAATTACTCCATTGTATTATCAAGATGGATCACTCGGCTGGAGTCATTATTCCGAATAAAAAAAAAAAAAAAAAAAAAAAAAAAAAAAAAAAAAAAAAAAAAAAAAACAGAAAAAGAAGAAGAAGAAGGAAAAAAGAAAAAGGAAAAGGAACGCGAGGGAAAAGGAAACGAAAAAAAAAAAATTATGCCTCCGCGCACCTGTTGTTACCGTTCGACAACAACGCGTGTCGTCTCTCGGCGCTTGCCGTAGTAAATCATTTCGCCTTGGAATATCCACCTCGACCTCGACTTTCAAACTAGTGAGAACTGGTATCTTACACAATATCCAGAGATTCATGTAATATAATGGCAATAGAATCTCGTCGGTTTTGCGACGACGGTTTGAAAAAAAAAAAAAAGAAAATTAATAAAACAAAAAAAAATTAAAAAAAAAAAGAGGGAATTTCAACGAAGGGTGTAATAATGCGGACCACCTCCCCTCCCTCCCCCCAGACTCTCCCCCCTCCCGTATCGAGGGAAAAACGAATTAACGCGAATCCTTTTAACTTGGCGATCGTCGAGCATTAAAAAAACGTCGATATCGTTCTTCTGACGACGATTAAGAAAGAGGAGGGAGGAGGAGGAGGGAGGAGGAGGAGGAGGAGGGGGGAGGAGGAGGGGGGAGGAAGGAGGAGGAGGAGGGAGGGGAGAGGGAGGGAGGGGAGAGGGAGGGAGGGGAGAGGGAGGGAGGGGAGGAGGAGGAGGAAGAAAGAGAAAACCTAAAAAGTAATGCAAACGAAGAAAGAGATGAAGAGAGAAAACAGAAAGAGAGGAAGAGAGAGAGAGAGAGAGAGAGAGAGAGAGAATCAAGAAACGTTGAAGTAGGTCAAGGTTGTGGCGAGTATGAGAGTAATCTGTCTTCCTCCTCCATCCCTTTCTATCTTTCATTCTCTTCCCGGTTGTCGGCGAAAGAGAAAGATGAGACGAAGAAAAAAAAAAGAAAAAAGGAAGAAAAAAAGGAACGAAGCCGGAAAAGAGAGAGAGAAAGAGAGAACGCTCTCCTCCTCCACTTCCTTCATCATCATCATCATCATCATCATCATCATCATCATCATCATCATCATCATCATCATCATCATCTCCTTCTTCCTTTTCTTCGTCTTCGTCTTCTCCTCCTCCTCCTATTTCTCCACCTCCTTCTCCTCCTCCGCTCCCTCCCCTCCTTTCGGACGAACACGAGGCATCCGTTCGGTCGCCCGTCCTCTTGTAACACTTTTACGAATTACGTTTCCATGTTGCGCAACGGTGATTGCACAAGCGGTGTTAGCTAATCGTTAAATCTTGCCGAGCAATACCGAGGAGGTGGACCGTTAGAAGAAGATAAGCGCGGATAGGTAAGAATAGGAAGAACGTTTGAATCGTACAAGTTCACACACAATGTAACGCGTCAAACGACTGATGCGACTGTGATCCCTTCCGGTTGACGATTCCAATTAGCGACAACAACCGACCATTCCTACGAATAAACCCTCCTCCCACCCCTCTACGAATTTTTATTAATCATTAATGTGTATTAATTATCAATATACATACATACATATATATATATATATATGTATGTATTAATTATTAATACATATATATGTATGTATTTATGTATATAAAGTTAAAGATAATAAATCCGGAAGAAAAAAGGATTTTTCTGATGTCACACGCGCGCGCGCGCGCGCGCGTATGTATTTACGTACAACGTCACGATCGAATAAGAACAGGTACCGGATGTTAATCGCCGTGATTTTTCTTCAACCGATATATCCCCCCCCCCTCCTCTCCCCTGCTCACCCCTCCCCCGTCCCCAGCCCGCTTATCTTATCGGGATTATCTCAACAATCAAGATTATTCGACGGCTAACTCTAACGGTACGCCACGTTCCACATCCGCCGTCAATTATTATGAATCATGACGTAAATCCCTTAAACAAACTCACGTCTTCCGGAGGTCAAGGTCGATCGGGACACGTCCGACGAGCGATTTTTTCTTCTTCTTCTTTTCATTCTTTTTTTATCTTTTTTATTTATTTTATTTTTTTTATTTTTTTTTTTTTTTTAATACCCACGAAGCCTTTCCCCACGCGCGAAGGATATTTATACGTACGACGTATATTATCAAGAGTGACCACCTTTCTCGACACGTTTCCATTGATGTAATCGTAATTGCGTGATAAAAGAAGAAAAGAAAAAAAAAGAACGAAAAGACAAAAGAAAAGGAAAAGAAAAGAGGAATAAAAATAATTCGGAAATAATTAAACATGCGTGCAATAATGCGTCCGTGGAATTATTTCTAAAGTCTCTACATTGTAACGAAGAGGACGTATCATAGGCGGGAGATCTCGATTCCGTTCGTAAACAACTATTTTCGTTCGCAAAGCGGACAACAAAAGGCGCCTGGTTGCGTCTGTCCTTTTAAACTCTTATCGTAAGCCATGGCTGATCTGTCACACGGCGAATAATTACGCATACGGTGACGTTCGGAACAAGTAGGCGAGCGCGTAACTGTTTTATTAAACCGTAAAGCCCGTTGGTTAACTTACGTAATCGAAAACACGGAGAGTGAAAATCGAGCGTGATCCTACTTTCGCGGGTGAGAAGCGCCTTCCGGCGCTTTAGCCTCTTGCTCTTGTGTTTATTCGTTGGCTAACGGCCGACCTTAACACTATATATATATATATATATATATATATATATATATATATATCCTTACGCGTCGTCTTCATCTCTCTCTCTCTCTCTCTCTCTCTCTATTTTTTTCGTCTTTTTTTCACTTTGCCCGACCGAGATAATCTCTTTGAATCTTATTAACGACGACACGATATCATCGAATTTCCCGCCGACGATTGATCTCCTCTTCCCTTCACCCCTCCCCTTCCCTCCCCCTCCTACCCTTCATTCGCGACTACCATACGACGACGACGTTATTAAGCGGATTCTTTTCGAAACGAATTAATTAAAAATTTACGCGTCGATCGTCCGTCCATTCGCCGTCTGTCGATCTCGTGATCCTAGAAGAAAAAAAAAAAAAAAGGAAAAACGAAACAAAAAGAAAAGACAGAAAAAAAAGAAAACGAAGAAGAAAACAAAATTATACTTATTATATATCACACGGATAAACTGTCCGAGTGAGTTTTCTTTTTCTTCTTCTACTTCTCTTCTCTTCTCTTCTCTTTTCTTTTTCATAGACTTGCAAACGAATCGCAGCAACCTCCGAGGATATTTTGTGGGTCGAGTCTCTCGGGTCGACGAAAGAAAAGAAAAGAAATAAAAATAAAATAACGATCTTACATGTCAAAGGCGTGCGTGCGTGTTTTGGATCACTTTCGATTACCTCCTCCTCCACAACCTCCTCCTCCCCCCGCTCCCTCCACCCCTTCCCCATCCACTTTTTCACTTTTCATCCGCACGACGAAATGGAAAGACAAAGTTGACACGGTTTCGAGATAACGCTAAGGCAAACGGTACAATCGTGAACTGTTATCCTTGGCCACGAGAGAGCTGACGAGGAGACCTACTGGCCCAGCGATCAAGCAGCCAGCCAGTTCGCTCAACAGTGCCCATGTGCTCGACACAGCCACGAAAAGGTTTCGATCGATCGATACATCATAATATAACCCCGCCGATCGATTCTCTCGCGTAGGACGAAATTTTTCTCTCCCCCGCCCGCCCGCCCGCCCGACCCCCGAGGAGGAGGAGGATAAAAGAATGAATATATTTAAAAAAAAAAAAAAAAAGTGGGGTAAAACCTTTCGCCTCCTGCCTCCCCCTGCACAACCTCGAGACGACGAACGTAAGTAAAATTATTCGCGAGCGTGTGCGTGCGTGCGTGTCGTGTCGTGTGTTTGTCTAAAAAAAATAATTCGGTGAAATAAAGCGAGAAACTTTAGTGAGTAAAACGAAATTTGTGTTGGTGATACGGAAACGTGACGAAATAATTCGCTTCCACTATTTTACTATGGTTTTGTAAACAGACGAAACAAGGAAAAAAAAAATAGAGAGAAAACAAAACGAAACAAAACGGTTTTCTTTGGTCAATTTAATTATAACAATTCTATCGCGAATTTTATTCGTCGCCAAGAACGAATTCCACCGTCGCGTTTTCAAGGCCGTTATATCATCGTACCTTTTCACGTTGACGATTTTACATTGACCATCCGATAAATAATAATCGATTATATTCGTTATCTCCCCCCGCCCCCACCCTACACTCCCCTTCGATAAATCCGTCTTAAACGAATATTATTTTCCAAACGGTTAACATTAATTCATTTCAACAATCGTTATTGGCGGTCGTATCTGTTCCTCTCTCTCTCTCTCTCTCCTCTCTCGCTAAGTGTGAATCTCTTGAGTGAGTCGAGTATAACGAAGAAAGAAAGAAAGAAAGAGAGAGAGAGAGAGAGAGAGAAAGAGATAAAAAGAAGCTCATTGTATTTAAACGACGACGCAATCTCGTGACGGGGCGAAATTAATAAAATATTCTAAAGCATCGCGTGCCCCTTTCAAATCGAGAATAATCGTTTGGTACGTCGACTCTGAACGTTTCCTTGCGTTGCACGAAGTCCTTTTTATATACAACATACATACATACATACATATACATATAATACATATATATATATATATATATATATATATATATATATATATACACATCTTTCTTTTTCTTTTGGATAAGAACGGAGTGGAAGAAGAGGGTTGTATGCGGCCATTTTTGTGAACCATGTCCAGGAGGGGAAGAAGAACGTACTTGCGTACGAATGTAGAATAAGAGTAAAAGAAAGGTGAAGAAGAAGAAGAAGAAGAAGAAGAAGAAAGAAAGAAAGAAACATACAAACAAACAAACAAAAAGAAAAACAAAAAAAAAGAAAGAGAACGATATATATACATACATACATACATACATACATATATATATATAATATATAAAAGAAAAGGAAGGTAAGATAAAGAGGAGAAAGAAGGAAAAGGATAGGAACAACGAAGAAGAAGGAGGAGGAGGAGAAGGAGGTGAAGAAAAGAAAGAGTGAAAGAGAGAGAGAGAGAGAGAGAGAGAGAGAGAGAGAGAGAGAGAAGAAAACGATGGTGGAGAGAGGTAAGAGAGGGGAGAAATAGCAGGCCGCAATGTCCGGACAACGCTCCCGCGACGCTGGGGCCAAATAACGGTCCAAACCACCACCACTACCACCACCACCACCACCACTACCGAGCACCACGTTCGAATAGTCCTCACGGTCCTCCTCTCCTCCTCCTCCACCTCCTCCTCCTCTTCATCCTCATCCTCTTCCTACTTCGTTTTTCTTTCCTCCTTTATACTATCTATGCCGAGGCAGATAGCGGAGAGGATAGTAACGTGGCGTAGCGCGTGTATATAGGAGGAGTACCTACCTCGGCTTCTCTTCAAACTTCTTCCTTTCTTTCTTCTTTTTTTCCTCTTCTCTCTCTCTCTCTCTCTCTCTCTCTCTCTCTTTTTCTTTTTCTTTTTCTAATTCTTTCTCTCTCTCTCTATCTATCTATCTTTCTCTTTCTTTTCTTTTAATTGCTCTTCGTCGGACCATAAACGAAGTCTCTTAGCTCTCGTCACGTAGTTTGGGAGAAACGTTTTAATAGTATTTTATGATTAAACAGGTGAAGTCGATTGGGGGGAGGTGGCGGAAGGGGAAAAAAGTAAAGAAACGGAGAGGGAGCGAGGGAGGGAGAGACAAGGGGTTGATTAGAAGAAGGGTTTGAGATTGAGGGTTAAGGGTAAGGAGACAACGAGGAGAGATAAGAAGGGACAACGAATTAATATGAGAAAGGGGGAGGGGGGGAGGAGGGAGAGGGACGATCGATTCGTCACAAAAATTTCAATTGATAATTCGTAGCTTCAAACTGGTACCGCGTAGGATTAGAATGGACGACGACGACGACGACAATGATGATGATGATGATGATGATGATGATGATGATGATGATGATGATGATGATGATGATGAGGATGATGAGGATGATGATGATGACGATTGGAGCGAGGGCGAATTAAAAAAAAAAATAATAATAATAATAAAAGTAAAGAAATGAAAAATAAACGGGCGAATTGAAAAAAGAAAAAAAAAGAAGAAGAAGAGCGTCCCTACGATGGTTCGGAGATTGTTCGAACGAGTGGGGTGGAGGGAACGGAGGGGAACGAGAGATGCAAAAGGGGATTGATGTTTCGGGGGAAGGAAAAAGGAAAAAAAAATTCTTTGTGAACGCTACGTACGTACTTACGTATGTATGTATGTATGTATGTTGCACGTACTTGGATGCATTTATGTGTATACTTATGTATGTACGTATGTATGTAATGTTCGCGGAGAGTATATCCTGTCTATTGAATTCAACGGTGCGGATACGAAGGCTCTTTTGGATTTGAACGATCAAAGATTTTGAAGAAACTCTCGAATTACGAAAAAGCGTTCTCTCTCTCTCTCTCTCTCTCTCTCTCTCTCTCTCTCTCTCTCTTTTATTATAATACATACCTTCTTCTTTTCTTTTCTTTTTTTTTCGAAGAATTTCCTACACCTGACAAAAGGTCGATATGAAAATGAAATTTCGTTCATTCTCGGCGGTTCGCTATTACGGGCGAACGGTGCGGTTGGGGGGAGCTCGGGAGAGTTGTTAGTGGTGAGGGTGGAGGGGGGTAAGCGGGCGGAGGCACGAAGATGCACGAAGAGGGACGGGGAACCCACCGATCTATGTAATAAACGAGATACGAAGAAATAAAATACCGAACTTGAACGAACTCGTACGAATTTCAACGATGACATGAAAATCCTAATGTCTAATGATATTCTCTCTCTCTCTCTCTCTCTCTCTCTCTCTCTCTCTCTCTCTCTCTCTCTCTCTCTCTCTCTCTCTCTCTATCTCTCTCAAGTTCTTCATCGCGAAGGAACACGTAATATTTTTCGATTCGAACGAAAATATCTTCCCACCTTCCTTCTCAACGTTCTTCCCTACGTGTAAAATTAATGTCAAAAATCCATGCTATATCCAACCCCCTCCCCCATTCGCCCTTCGCCGTGTAATCGTGGTCGGTTCCCCTATTTAAAGAAAAAGAAAAAGAAAGGAAGAAAGAAAAAGAAGAGATGATGGAGAGGGGTAGTAAGGGGAGAAAGATAAAAAGGAAAAGTGAAAAGAAAAGAGAAAAAAGAGAGAAGAAAAAGAGAGCAATCTTCTAAAGAAAACTCACTTAAAGAGACGTGCGCGCTCGTGACAGGAGGGAGGAGGGGACTTCTCTCTCCCGTTCTCCTTCTTCCTCTTCGTCTTCTTCGTCGTCTTCTTCTTCTTCTTCGTCCTCTTCTCTTCCACCTCCACCTCTTTTTCGCAGCGTGATGTCCCTCGGACTTCATCTCTCTATCTCGCATGAAAGGTGGAACTATAGGGAAAAACTTAGGGAACGAGATTCTAACCTATTGTCTCGATTATGCTCCGAGGTCGAATTTCTTTTCACACCGGTGGACCTTCTTCGCCCTCCCCCTTCTACCCCTCCTACCCTCTGTCCTACTCTAGTCTACTCTACTCTACTCTGTTCTGCTATACTCCACCCTCTATTTCCTCTCCTATCCCACATCAACTTCTTTCCTTTCGAATTCAAACGTTCCGAAAAAAAAGAAAAGGAGAGAGAGAGAGAGAGAGAGAGAAGGAGAGAGAAGAAAGATATGCAAAGACCGCACGTAATAACGAACCGGAAAAACAACGTTTAGATGGGCAGGCGGCAATATACGTTGTAAATCATTTTCTAAAGACCGACAAAATGTTTTAAGGAATACCCACCAGAGTAGCGCCACGGGAGGTATATGTATATATATATATATAAAATAACCAAAATATAAAAAAGTAACCAAAAGCAAGTATATATATGTGTGTGTGTGTGTGTGCGTTTGCTTTTGGTTACTTTTTCAAATAAATAAAATTATGAAATCATTTCGTAGATATTATCGAGGATCCAACCAAAATAAAATTACAAACAGATAAATAAATAAATAAATACATAAATAAATAAAAATAAAAGACGAGAATTATGTTTTTGCATTTTCGATTTGATTTGTCACAATACGGCATTCGATCCTTCGTCGAATACTTTCATGAAAATGTGAACTCTATCCGTTTGTGATATCGTAATTATCGGTCTCTCTTTTTCCTTTTTTTTTGTTTTTTTTTTACTTTTTTTTCTTTTATTATCGCTTTACCTTATAATACGTTTTTCTTTTTCTTTTTTCTCCCTTTGCGTTTCTTGACGTCAAACAATGTGAGAATCCGATTGGTCGTTGTACATGGACGAGTGTAAAAATGACGACGACAATTGGTCGACGTTTAATTCATACAGTTGACGGTCGATTGTTAATAAACGCACGAATCGTTAATAATAATGTTGATCGTTTCGTGGAGATCAAAATTTTTCAACGACGACGTTCGTTCGTTCGGCGATTATGTCGATAACCACGATTGGATGGAATGCAAATCTTAAATGCATTCCAGGTAAAACATATTACTTTATAATTTAAGAAGTGGTTTTAGCACCTGGTTGCAGACCTGTATCACGTTACGTTGATATCCCACATTATCTGAAAAAGGGTAAGTCCGATTATTATCAGGATTATAATATAAATACATATTGTTGAGACGTAGAATTTAAAAAAAAAAAGAAAAAAGAAAAATAATCGGAGAAAACCAATCCAAGTTTTTTTTTCTTTTTTTTTTTGCTTTTATGCAATCGCATCGGCAAACGTTACGTCGTACGGAATACAATATAAAAACGGTTTAATAATATCTATAATTACATAATATTATGTTAGATAGTATAGCGTAATATTGTGCCTCTAATGTTACATTATCCTGGGATGCATGTAAAATAGTCTAGTATCATGTAACCGCATTTGCGCTATTGATGCTACGATACCTCCAATAAAATAACAAGGTTAACTTTGAAAAGAACTTTTTATATTCTCCTTAGACAAGAGTAACTTAATAGGAGAAACCGTTTTAAATGTAGTACATTTAAAAAAAAAATTGTTTTACACATTCGAAAGGATTTTCCTTCCTTTTTTTCTTTTTTCCACGAAATATCTCCAACATAATCTCGCTTTCTTTAAAAGAAATTAAAGTGAAAACGCACAACGAATAAAATATGTATTTATTTATTTATTTATTTATTTATTTATTTACGCGAACGTTTCTTTTTTGTGTTTCTTCCTTTCTGTTTTTTTTTATTTTCCTTTTCATTGGACGCAAGGGACAAACGTACGTAAAAATTCAAAACGTTAGAGTCGATAAAAAAAAAAAGGAAGGATAAATTTGAAACGCGACCGAAGATAGAGGGAGGGGGGGGTAACGACGAAAATTCTTCATATCCAACGATTCGCGATGGAGATTCATAATAAAATGATAATTAAAAAATGCGGAAAGAATTATATTAGCGATATGTGTGTACGGTGTGACCACGGTGAATTAACGACGAAGTTAGCGAACTTCCGCCAAATGTGAAAAGATCTAATCTGAGTGACTCAACTAGCATAGTATCCTCCTCCTCCTCCTTCTCCTTCTCCTCGTCCTCCTTCTTTCTTCTTCTCGACTATGGAAGAAAATCGGTCTCGGTCGTCGATCCTCAGGTGCTTCCTCGGCCATAACGATTTATATACGACAACGTTCTCTCTACCGCCAAAACTGAAAGATTTCGAATTCTTCTAACACGTCCTCGTCCTCGTGGACGAATCGCGTTACTTGTAGCTCTTGCGGTTTTGTAGTAATCAAATTCTATCAAAGTATAGATCGATCATTCTTTAACATATACCCTACATCTATTTAATTTATATTGACATCCAATCGGTTTAATTACGAGACACAAAAGAGTGTCGATTCATTTTCGTTTATCTCTGACAACAGCGACAACAAGAATATGTTATTTTATTTTTTGTATTTCTAATTCTTTTTTTTTTTTGTTACTCGCACGACAAGTTGACAAGTTCTCTTAGGCGATGTTAAAAATTATCGAATGTATCGAAAAGTTTAGTTTTTTATTTATCTATTCTTTTTTCTTTCTTTCATTGAAATCGTAAAATTACAAGCTTAAAAGGTAGCGAAGAAAAAGAGTAATTAATTTGTTAATATCATTTTTAGTATCATTTTTATTCACACACACACACCACATATACATTATATTATTAATTTTGCATCGAAATATTCGTTTTATTGTCCTCGAACGAAATGACCATCTATTTGTTTGTTTGTTTCGCGTTAAAGGTATATAAATAGCAGCTGCGGCATAAACGAGTTTCTTCCAATCTTCGATTTGTTAGATCGAAACACGCTCTCACAGGAATAATCCTGGCACAAGTTCTGTTACAATCGGGATCAGTAAGGTAGGAGTGCGTTGAGGCGTGGTACACGCCGTCTGTGCTGCACCTTATTTTCTTTACCAATGTGAAATATGTATACGGGATTCTATTGGTTTACCTCTACGATATATTAAGAGATAGAAAAGTAACATTTTTATCGCGTACTAACATCGAGGGAAGAAATTCTTTTGGTCTCGTATCGATCATGCTCGTGCATGATCTCATATACGTGTGATATGTGTGTGTATACATATATACATACATATATATATATATAAATATACACGCAAACATAAATTAAATCTAACCTAAATCACATATTGACATACAGATCTTTGTTGCAATATTTGTTTTTGATATAACATTTACGAAGAGTTTATAATAAATTAATATTATAATTTATAATAATTTATATATATATATATATGCAATTGAACTTAACTTTATAATTACGTCGTTTCACGTATCTTTCTTAATTTTGTTAAATTTCATTTTTCTTTATTTATTTATGTATTTTTCTTTTTTTGCAAGTAAGAGAAATATAAGCCAATTATTCGTTCCTAACCTCGAAACAGAGTTCTAACGTTGCCGACATACGTGAATATGTATATATATACGTATGTACGTACATACATACATATTTTGCGAATGTTCTCTCGGGCATTATAGTTTTCTGTTTTTCGAATTCCTCACGCCACACTAGTATAACATCGACAAAAATCACGGCCGGTTTTCAGCCTAGCATATGGCAGACGTTACCTCTCTACTCTAAGCGTTTATCTTCTGTAGCTGGTACACGTCGTATGGCAGCTATTATCCGCATCGTCGCCGACAAATCAGAGAAATGAAAACATAATCGGTAAAGAGCAGCACGGCGAGGAACTAAGAAGAAGAAGAAGAAGAAAAAGAAATTTTTGCGAGACGGATGTAGGAAACGCAAAAAAAAATATATATATATATATATATACATATAAAAAATGATAAGAGAACAGAATTTCGAGCGAATTGAAATGAATTTTCAATATTTGGTTTCAAAAAAGGGAATTGCTTTTACTATTTTTTTTTCTTATGAAAAATTTCCTAGTCCCTTCGACGTTAAACATGAGACATACGTCCTAAGTCCTTATATTGAAGACGCAATTTCAACGTGGAACGGGTTAAAGGCTCTCACATAGCTCGCGTAGATAAAGATCGCAAGGTTGGCCGTGAACTTTGGACCGTGAGAGAAGTTTTCTTCGCTTAACGAGCTACACCGAAGTTCCCGCGCTTCCCAACGATTCTAACCCACCCTGCCTGTTAGACCTTCCCTCTTTTCTCTTTTTTCCTCCTCCTTCTTCTCCTTCTCCTCCTACTCCTCTACCATGGGATTTCCAGGATTTATGCTGAAATTAACTGGCACGATGTACTTATGAAGCGTATACACGCCGAGAAACTTATTTTATGTATGCATCTCCGTTGCGTTACATGCGCCACCCTTTGTCATGAATATTGCACGCATTAGAATTGTTTATCCTCGAGAAATTAATATTTATAGGCTAACTATTTAACCGATGTACCCACTCTCGTTAATTCCCTCGAATGATATAACGTAAATACTTAACTTATCTGCGCATAGTTCTCTTTCTGTCTACGTTCCTTGTACCATTGATTCGTTATTAATTGAACGTAATAAATATAATTATATTTGTTTATAAACGATCGTCCATTTGGTTACTTATCATAACCTAACCTCCTATCTCTCATACGGATTACGATTGATAGAAATTATTCAACGTATTAATCTAATCGAATAAAATAATGGGTAATACTTGATGAGTAATCAACACGAGTTCACTGACTTTCGAAGACTGTCCGATGTGATAAAAGTGAGGTATATGTATATATATATATATATATAATATCGTCTTGCGTGTTACGGTAAACATTACCGTTGACTGACGCGTAAACATACAATACGCGTAAAATAATATTTTTCTAATGGATTTAATAATACCCTTCTATCTTTCTTTATCGTTCGACGATATCGCTTTGATTTCTTGATACGCCACTGTTTGAAATAAAAGTTAAAGTTAAAGTAAATTAGCAAACCTGTTAAACGTCGTATTGCGCGTGTAGCCTTCGTTCTCCGTCTGAAACATAATATCGAAAGCATAAACAAATTACGAGAGGCGCTTTCGATAACACTTGTAAATTATTCAATAAGGACATTGGTTACCCGATTTACCTCTAGGTGGCTCTTCGATCGCCATTTCCGTACGCTGATTGGTGCTCGTGTTTATTTATCCTTTGCAATATGGCAATAATTAAATGTGTGTTACAATTTTTTATATAAAATGAATTTTATAACGAATGAAAATATATCGAGTATAAATACAGTGTTGTAAATAAAGTGGTAAAATTTTCAAAAGGATTTTAACGAAATAATTTTTAATGAAATAAAATTGTGTAAGTTGAACACACGTGGTATTAAAGTTAGCCTAAAAGTGAAAATAAAAAATGGGCCACCGTAAAAAGGTAATTTAATTTAGTGTATAGATATTGAATGTGCGTTATAATTATGCATAAAAATACTTCTCTCTTTTTTTTTTTAGGGACGTTGTGTTAAACGAAATAAACAATTAAATACAGAAGAAAAGGGAGAATTGGTGAAAGCTCCTCACTCGTTTGTAATCCATCGTGGTTTACCAGGAGAACACATAATAGAATTAACTAAGGACTTTCGTAGAGTTATGGAACCATTTACTGCTAGTTCATTGAAAGCTAGAAAACGTAATACTATTAAGGATTTTGTATCGGTTGCCGGCGTGTTACATGTTAGTCATTTATGTATTTTTACGAGAACAGAACTTGGAATGTATCTTAAACTCTGCAGGTTTGTAAATATATTATTAATTCTATTAATGATGTATAACTTTTAAAATTAATTAGAGACTGAACTATTAATATTTATATAATAGGTTACCCAGAGGACCGACACTTACTTTCAAAGTACATAATTTCTCATTAGCGAAAGATGTGGTATCTACATTAAAAAAACAAATGGTATTTGAGGAAGCTTTCAAGAACTCCCCTTTAATTGTATTAAATAATTTTAGCGGAGAGGGTATGCAGTTAAAATTAATAGCTTCGATGTTTCAAAACATGTTCCCAACTATAAATTTAACTAATGTAAGTTTTATTAACAAGAAATCTAAATATACTTTTGATTCATTGAACTTGATGCACCAATTATCATATTTGCAGGTTGATTTAAGTACAATTCGTCGTTGCGTATGCTTAAATTATAATACGACTACGAAAACAATTGATTTTAGACATTATGCTATTAAAGCTGTACCAGTTGGTTTATCAAAAGGTGTTACAAAATTAGTAAGAGCTAAAATACCGAATCTTTCAAAATGTCAAGACTTTTCAGAATTTTTGACAAAATCGACAGTATCTGAGAGCGAAGCAGAAGACGATCCTAACAGTCATGTTACATTATCGCAGAAATTATCCTCTCGAGGAAATCATGAGAACAGTACTAGTGCTATTAGACTTTCTGAATTAGGGCCAAGAATTACGTTGCAATTGATGAAAGTAGAAGGCGGACTTCTGGATGGCGAGGTTTTGTTTCACGAGTTCATTCATAAAACCGAAGAGGAAAAACTTCTGATACAAAAGAAACGGGAGGAGAAGAAAAAGCTTAAAGAAAAAAGGAAAAAGATACAGGAGGAAAATAAAAAGAAGAAAGAATTGAGGAAGGAGGAACACAAAGAAAAATCATTAAAAGGAATGCAGAAGAAGAAAGAAATTGCAAAAGAATCTATGGAGGAAAGTGTCGTGGAAGAGGAAGATGATGACGCTCAATATTATCGAGAAGAAGTAGGAGAGGAACCCGAGAAGGGTAAATATATCGTTGAAATTTTTCCATAGATCACTATAAAAATGATTCTAAAATCGGAATTTCTTTCTAATGAATTTTTTTAATTTTCAGAATTATTCGAAGGAAAGGTTGGTCAAAAAAGGCGACACAAGTTTATACCGAGGTATAAAACGAAAAAATTAAAAAGAAATATGTCCGAAGGTGGTGGAACAAATGAATAAAAAAAATTGTTTGTGAAATCCATAGAAAAAAATTTTATATAGAGAGAAACTGGCGATTGTCATTTAAATGTAACTACACCGTTTATTTAATAAGCCTATTTCATAGACAATTCGTTATTTCATTTTGCAATATTTAAACTACATATATTTTTATAAAATCACAAATGCGTGAAATAACACGATTTTACGAAAAAGTGTACGATATCAATTTCTTCGAGTTACAATTTATTTAATTGAAACTTATTTCTCCTCTTTTATTTTAATATTTCTCGTAACTCGATTTGTATAGCCATAAACAATATTATAGCGACGGAAGTGAACAATATTATCTGGTCATAATAATACAATTTATAAAACACACCAACAAATTGATCATTAGTTTTGAAAAAACAGGAACACGATTTTACTTGAGTTTGCCGACTGAAGTTTTCTGTTGCATATTGGAAACACTTTATCCGAATTATTTGTACTTCTTTTCTTTTCTTCTCTTTCTGTTTTTTTTTTTTTCCTTACATAGAAACATGTCATTTTAAACGAACTAGATTATGCTTTCATCTCTGGACTGAATGTCTATATTCTTAATTATAAAGAACAGACACAATCCATTCTTTGCAACCTACATTTTCATCACTTTTAGTACTTTCCTAGTGTAAAATACCCTAATTTTCATCTAATATATAATCAGAAGCAATCTTCTACAATGCTTTTGTTCGGTAACTGTTTAGTCTCTAATCAAGACTAAACATAGCATTATTCTTACTGTTATGTTATATCTTGTAGGCACTGCCCTCTTTGTGACATATTATAAATCCTCCCTACATGTTTTTTTTTCCTTTTCTTTTCGTTTTTTTTTTTTTTCTTAATACAAGTTTTCAATGTTTTTAAACATTTCGAAATACAAATCAATTATTAATTAGTTATTTCCTAAATTTTAAATGTATTAGGAATATGACTATTGTCTATACGGACGGCTTAAGTAAACGTTACGATGGCTTTTCCATGTCCCATCTATTATCACATTATAAAAACTTGTTGATCTAATAATACGTGTATATAAGTATATAAATTAAAAACATGTAATAATATAAATTATGCTATAAAAAATCTTGATTTCAGCGCACGTTAATAGCATTATTGTAAATTCTAATATATTCTGAAGTTACGACGAACGTCGTTAAGAGTTAAGAATTCAAATACAATTGATCAAAAAAACAATTGATATCAAAAACAGTTGATTAGTGTGATGCAATATCTTCTTCCGTTGACGAAGTAAATTATTAGCTCACTTTTAGTGGAAGCATAATATTTTACGTTGAAAAAGTTAATTTATCAAAGTAAAGTTCGTTCAAATAAAAATCTTGTCGCCTGAGAATCATTATATTAAAAAAATCATTGAATGCCAAAAGTAACTCTACATTCTTTGTTAGGATATAAATTGACTAAAAAGAATGTAAGCTATATCAATGAATATTACGTTCTAAAGAGAAATCTATGTCTAATTATGACTATTCGTGGAGAATATCAAACAACAGTCCAATATATATATATATATATATGAAAGATCATTATACTATTTCCCCTGAATATATTCTCTCGAACAATGGCAGTTTTTAAATCTTCTCGTTCAGTCAAAAGAATTATGTCTTTTCTAATCGCGACGGAGTGGAAGATCTATCATACGTTGACGGTGGGGCTAATGCTAATGAAGGCGGTAAACTGGTTGTACTAGTGAGCGTATTATCTAGTTTTCGAGCCTCATGTTCTAATAGTACCGCATCGAGAGATGGATCTTGTGCTACAGTCCTTAACGAATCACCCAATGCTTGCCTTAATTGTTGCATCTCTCTACCAGCTCGTGAACTTCGGAGAACGTATAACTGACGTCTTTTAATTTCTTGATTGAGTTGCTCTCGCAATAATTGAATCTGAAGAGTAGAAATTTCATTTATCACATTATACATACATACATACATACATACATACATACATACATACATACATACATACATATATATATATAGCCAGAAAGAGAGAGTGAAAGAGGAATAAAAATCACCTGATTTTCAAGGCGTATAACTTGTTGACGATGACTCTGTTCTCTTGCCTCTAATAACTTTTCGGCTTGTAACTGTGCCGCTCTCAATCGTTCTATCTCTCCTGTTCTATCTCTACTGGTTTCTAATATGGAATGGGAATGCGTATAGATCGATTTAGCTCTTATCAATTCTGTCTCCTTCTCCGCCAATTGTGTTTCCAATCTTCGAATCTTCAATCTCAACTCTCTATTTTCCTGTTCCAAATTGTCCAAACTGTAGGAGCTTCCTAATAATTCGATATGCGCCTTCTCAGGACGTTCGTAACTTTTACCACGAGTAACACCGACGGATTTCAATGTCGATACTTGACTTTCCAATGTACGTTTCTCGGTTTCCAATAACTTCACCTGTTTAATTAATTAAATTTCAAGTCGCATGCAAATAACGGTATAATCAAATTTTTTTTTGTTTTACGAATAATCGTTATTTCGTCACCTTGTCATTGAGCGCATCTAATTTTCCTCGCATCTCACTTTTTTCCCTTTGAACGATTTGCAATTGTCTCATTAAATCTTCGTCTTTATCCGCACCTCCTCCTCCTTCTTGCGGCCATTTCGTTAATCTCAATTGCGCTTCCAATCCTGACCTTTGAACTTCGTTATTAGCTAATTCGGTTTGGAGTCTTGCAACTTGATCTTGAAGATTCTGATTCATGTGTCTTAAATCGCTTAACGATTGTTGAACAGAATCCAAACGTTCGGTCAATACTCTCCGTTCATTTTCGGTATTCGAAAGCTGTTTCTGCAACTGCGATTTAAATTCGAATAACATCGTGTAATGGTATAGAAAAAGCCGATTTAAACGTTATCGATATATTGCCGCCAATCGCATACCTGTTTCAATTTTTCATTATTATTTTGCGAACACGTGGTTGTTTCCATGAGATTACGTTGCAGTATATTAATTTCATTTTTCAATTCGCTTTCCGTGTTGAATGATTTTTCCAATGCAAGATTCAATTGTTCTATCGTAGATTTTAAAGATGCACAACGTTCCTCCAAGCCAGCAGTTGTACGATTTTGAGTTTCGCATCGATCTTGTAATTTCTGATGAAATTAAAATTTAATAAAATTAATTCATTTGGTTATCAATAATATGTAGAAATTTTGATATTGGCGCTCATTCGTCTGGTGCCATCTATCGAGCGATTGTTGCAACTCTTATTATAAAAGAGTATCGAGAAAGGTGAATAATACCCTTTCAATCCCCGACGATAGGCAACACTTTTACATGCGTGTATAATAAAATACCTGTATATTTGCTTCTCTCTCTTGCAACATCATTTGTAATCTTTGAAGATCTCCATCCAACGACATCCTTTGTAATTCTAACTTCGTTGCACGAGCCTCACTTTTACCAAGTTCCTCTTGTAAATTACGCCTTTCATTTTCCATTCTGTTCAATGTCTGTTTCATCTTATCTAATTTTTCCTGAAAAAACAAAAGAAAAAGATAGAAAAACCCGTAAAAAAAACAACCTTTCCTAATACATATATCATTTCATTTTTCGTCGATAATCGATCTTACCTCGTATAAATTTCTCTCTTCTGTGTCGGAATTAACAATCATTTCAAGATTTATTACTTTTTCACGTAATTGATCGCACTCGTCCGTCTTCTGTTGTAAAATGTCCATCTGAAAACGTAAATGCACATCGACAAAGAATTAACATTCTCACATAAAATTGAATTATTGCCTTGTCGTCAATATATTTCACAATTCACAAATACTTGGCTTTGATGGCTAGTCTCTCTCTGCGACATTCTAGCCTCCAAAGAATTTTTCTCCTCTTGTATGGTCCTCATATTTGCTAATAAATTGTTCAATCTTTCATCGACTTTAGTTTGATTTTCTTGATACTCGCTAAGTTGTGTTTTCAAACTGCACAATTCGGTTTTATAATCGTCCTTCAAGGTAACAATGAAATATGAGATTTGTAATAATAATTTCGTATACGCGTTAATAATTTTTTTTCTCTTTTTTTTTTGTACATACTCTTTCACGTTCGATCTGTGCCACTTGTTGCATCAGAGATCTCATGCCCCTTCTTACGGCTTCTGGATCAACATCGATCACAATATCTTTGCTGGCATCGCCGTGTTCGTGTCCTATAGTAAGAAAAAAATAAAAAATAAAAAAAGGGTAATAAATCAAGAGAAATAATTAAGTAAATTGAATTGAATTGAATTGAATTGAATTCGATCAAATTTCACACCTCTCGCAGGACTCCATCTTCTCGAAGGGCTCATTAATTTAAATGGCATATTTACGGAGCCGTCCATTTGAATGCCAGCTATACGACGTAATGTTAAACCAATGCTACTCAATTTCTGTTCCACCTCCTTCTTAGCAACTTCTAATTGAGACAATTGAGCGTCCAAAGCTCTTACTCTTCCCTCGGATCCTCCAAGACGTGCCTGATGAAGAAAAAGAAAGGAAGACAAAACAAAATTCAATTAAAAGAAAAAAAATTGTACCTTATCCGTTCAAAAAAAAAATAAAAAAAAAAAATAAAAAAAAATGAACGAATAAAAAATACCTTAAGTTCTTGAATCTGTTGAGAAGCGTCGGCTAAGCATACTTCTAAATTATGCTTTTGATCTTCGAGTTTTCTTTCGCGACAACGACTGTCTTCCAATCGTACCAATAATTCTTGCTCCCGAGATCTCCATCTTTCATCCTCCTCGTCCGCACGGGATCGTAACTTGCCTAATTCCTGTCTGGTTACTTCTAAACTATTATCTAAATCCAATACCTATAAAGATTCTCGAAACGTTATTATCGTTGGAGAATTAAAATACAAAAAAAAATACATAAATAATTAATATATAATAATAAATAAATAATAAATATATAAAACTAAATAATAATAATAATAATAATGAATAATAAATAATAAATAAATAAATAATAATGAAGAGGTCGAATATGATTTAATAAAAACAGTTCACCTGTTTTTTAACTTGATGCAATTGAAGTTGCAAACGTTCTCGTTCTTCGGTTTCGTTCGCCAATCTGGCCTGCAACTCCTTCTCGTTATTCTGCGACTGTGCGTTATTTTCATTGGACCTTTGTAAATCGTCCTGCGTGAGACGATATTGTTGTTGGATTTGTAACATATCACGTTCCATGTCCCGAAGTTGGACCTGAATACGAGATCTTTCCGCCTCCATCGCTGTCTTTGCATCCTCTAATGCTATATTCGATGAAGAAAAAAAGAAAAAGGATCGGATAAAGATTACGACCAACAAAAAATTCTAATACCAAATTCCTAAACAAATTTTTATTATTCTTTTTCTTTCCTTTACGTTCGTAAGGAAGTTTTATTAAAAAAAGAAAAAAAAAAACATATATAATACCTGCTATCTTTTGATAAGTTTCCTCTAACGCTCTTCCTTGTTCACGTTTCTCACCCTCTATACGTTTAATGTGCTCTCTTAACTCTTTGTTACTCGTATTATATTTTTCCTTTTCAAACGTCGAATCCGTTAATTGCCGTCGAACGTCGACCAATTCTTTGCGCAACGTATCGTTAACATTTTCGGCTTTAACAATAAATCGTCGATTTAATAATAATCAATTTACACATCAATGTATATTAAGTATTACGTACATATATATATATATATATATATATATATATATATATGTAAAAAAAGAACGAAATAAAATAAAATAAAAAAAAAAAAATATCACCTACCGTCTTTCAATTTTCTAACAGTCTCGTGCAACTGATTGTGAAGCCCATCTAATTTATCCTCTGCCATGTGCAATTGTACTCTGAGCTCTTCCGATTCTTTTTGTACGGATTCACGTTCCTTCAAGAGCTCTTCGATTTTTAATTCGAGCCTCAATTTATCCTCGTCGCCCTTTAGTTTGGTCTCGTCCAATTTTGTTTTAAATCGATTCAAATTGTCGCGTAACTGATTGAGATTATTACGATCCTGTTCGCTACGAATTGCCGTGTCCCTTTTTAAACGTTCCAAATTCCCTTTTTCCTCTTCCAAATCGCGCAATGCATTCTCTAATTTCTCCATCAGTGCTTGCTGATCATGATGGGCTACGACGACAACGAAGAAAATATCTTTCACGTGTTTTACGATTCAAAAAAAAAAAAAATAAATAACAATAAAAATAATAATAAAAATAAACATGTAACGTACCAATTAAAAGAGCTTGCTGTTTATCGTTCTCAGCCCTAAGTAAAACTTCTTCGTGCTGTTGACATAAATTTTCAATGTGTTGTTGCAATTCCTCAACTCGTTGTTGCAACTGATTGATCTCGTCATTCTTTTCCCCGCCAAGTTGTAACAAAGATTGTTGTAATCTTTTTTCCAACGTTATCTTCAATTGTTCCTATAATTAAAATTATTATTAATTAATAATAACCATTCTGGGATGATTTAAAAAATTATATTTATATATATATATATATATATATATATAAGTACCTTCTCCTCGTTTAATTTTTTCACATTTTCGTCATTTTGTTTTTTTAAATTAAAAATGGCTTGTTGAAAATTTGCCTCTTGGTCGCAGCATTGCTGCGCTAAAGCTTGCTTAATATCTTGCGATTGTTTTTGACTATTGTCCAAATCCTTGGTTAATCTTCCTATGTGTCCCTTTAAACTTTCTTGTTTTATCAACAATTCCTTTTGTTCCTTTTCCAATTGAGACTTTTTTATATGGGTCGATTCCAAATTGGTCTGAGTATCATATAAAACTCCCTCTAAAGTTTCCTTTTCAGAACGTATCGAGGCTATTTGTTCTTGTAATCTTTGAAGTTCTTTCTCATTTGTTTCTAATAGCACCTAAAAAAATGTGATATGATGTAAATTGGAATTTTTCTTATTTTTTCTTTTTTTTTTTTTTAATTCATTTATTTTTTCTTCTTTTTTCTTTTTCAGAGCTACTTCAAAAAATTATAATCATATCATATGTCATAAATACTTGTTTCTCTTCGTTATCCTTTACAAGATCTTCCAAGCTTCTGTTAATCCTTGAATTCATTTCATTCGATTGTTCTAATCTCTGTCTTATTCTCATCAATTCTTCATTCAATGTTTCTTTCTTTCGTGCAAGTACAGAGAGCTGATTGCTTAAATCGCTACGTTCGCGAGTTACTTGACTCAATTCCATTTCAATTTTTTCCTTTTCAATTTCTAAAAATTTAACTTTTTCATTAAGCGTAACCTTTTCCGATTCCAAATCTAAACGCGTTTGTTCTGCTTGCAGTAATTCTTTTCTCAAGGAACCTAAATCTCCTTGTTGATCTGCGCATTGATTAGCAAGCTTATTTTTCTCTTCCATAGTCTAAAATGAATACAATTCAGAATGCACGTCTTTCTTTTTTTTTAAATCTAATTTTATTTATATTTATAATTTAGAAAGGACGTACCTTCTTTAATTCCTCTTGCAATCTCTGTTTATCTTGCTCATGATTCGAACAGACTGACTCTAATTTTAATAACACTTCTTTTATGTCAGACTTTTCTATTAATACATGTTCCAATTCTAATTCAATGTCCCCTAAAATTTCAATAATTATTAGACATTAAAGGTATAAAATAATAAAAATTAATTTATATATATATATATATATATATATATATATATGAACATTGTGAAAATTTTACCTTTACTTTTCTCTATTTGTGAGATTAACGCATCTGTCTCTAATTTTTGTTGTTCCAACATATCTTTTGTTAAATACGTTTTATTCAGTTCTTCTTGCAGCGTTAAAAGCTCTTCTCTCATTTTGCTGCATCTGTTTTCCTCCGAACGAAGACTCAATTCACTATAATGAATTATGCAACAGTGATCATTAGTATAAAAAAAAAAAAAAAAAAAAAAAAAAAAGGAAAATATTGGTACGTAAGAACAATTGAAAGGGAAATGTAATTTACCGTAATTCTGCATCTTTTGATAATCTTTCCAATTCACCTTGAAGATACAGTTTATCATCTTCCAAGCTATCACACAATTTTTGTAATTTATTATTAGCCTTTTGTATCTTTTCATAGTCCGCATTTAATGTTTCAACCTTTGAAGGATATTCAGATATTTTAGAAAGAGACAAATAATAAATATATTCAAGATTTCCAAAAAAAAAAAAAAAAAGATAAATTATACCATGGCATTGATCTCCATCCTATTTTTTTCTAATACATTTTTTTCCATTTTTATAGTATCTAAATTTTTATGTAAAACTTCTTTCTCCTCTACGAGTTGTGTACACTGAGAACGCGTCGCATCCAATTCACCGACAAGTTCTGTAATTTTAATTTGTAAACTTCGTACATTTTCTTCTGCATTTTCACTTTGCTTACGAAATGATGATAATTGCTCTTTATGGGTTTGTAACTTCACCTATAATGAAAATGTTATTTTAAATAAGTTTTCGTAGGTCTTTTATTTTTTTCTGTTTTTCTTTTTTTTTTTTTCAAAGAAATAAAATTTTGTAAATATTCATGTACTTGTAGATCGTGTATCGTTAACTGATATTTATGTAAAGCTGCTTGAACGGCACTGATAGTACTCTCGGCAAAAGCTGGAATGGTATTGGTTCTCGCTCCACGTCTTGGAGATCTTTGAGGAATTGGTCCAGTGGGTGACAAATGAACGTGCGGGGGTGGTTGTGTGCTCTCAGTGTCACGAGTTTCAGCATCTTGAATAACGGTATGCGCTATATCCCTTAATGCATTTTGTAAAATTTCAATATCTTCTTGCATGCGCGTTATATTGTTCGTTTGCGCTTCTGCTTCTCCGCATCTTTCTTCCTATATGCATAGAAACGGAATTGTACGTAACACATAAACTTTAACTCGTATTATTATTTTATAAAATTTATATACCAATGCGTGTATTTCACGGATCAATTGATTAATTCTGTCGTCCTTCACCCTGATTTCATTTTGTGCAATGTCGTACTGTTGTTTAAGTAATCCCATTTCTGACTTTATATCCATTACCATCTGCGATTCTTGAATTTGCTGAGATACCTATGTAATACAAAATATTTTCAATGCCGTTTATAACATTATTATGTTGGATTATTATTACAATTATTGTTATAATTATTAAACGCTTACGGACGGTTGTATTATACTTGTTTGCATCTTCATAAAAATACTTGTATTATTACAGGTAGATACAATATCATTAGTGGTGGATGTTATTTGATTACTTAATTTTGATAAATCTCTATCCGTAGAAGATTTAATATCTGCAAATAATCTTTTTACGGATACAACATCTCGCCAAAGATTTAATAATCTATTATGTTCAGAGGTATAGTAATCATTAAAAGCTTGTTCTTCCTCTTTCCATTCTTCTTCCTTTATGGTCAATTCCTCCCTTAAAACATCCCAGTCATTACTTAGCTTTTGTAGATCATTTGTTAGAGCTTCATTTGTTTGATTAGTCTCTTCTAATTGATCTTTTAAGGATGTATTTAATTCCAATAATTTTTCACATCTGCACATTATGAAAAAAGTATAAAATTTTTTTTTTCTAATATCATACACCACGTTACTTATGTGAAGTTATTGTATTATTACTATTTGTAATAATTACTTTTTACGTTCGTCCGCAAGCTTTTTTAATGCAGTATCTAAATCATGAATTTGTTCCTCGCGCATCTCTCTAAGTGTTTGATGTGCAACATCTAATGCGGTTGTACCTTGTGATTGAATAGATAGTTTACTATTATCTATTGCAGCAGTTTCAGCCATCACATTTTCTAATTCTGAGCATCTTTGTTTATATTGTAAAACCTAGAAATTTTTCTCTGTAGATTTTTTTTCTATTACGTAATTGATTTTACAAGCATTATTGATTTACTTATTATCATTTATAATAAAAAATTAGTTATTATTGCATATTAAAAAAAAGTTGTCTCATAGATATAAAAATGTGAAAAAAATGGAATACAAATTTACTTTAGCTTGCAAACGAGAAACAAGAGCAGCTTGATGTTGCTGAGCTTGTCGATAAGTATCTAAACGTCTTTTATAACTTGCTGCTTCTTCTTCTAATCGATGTCGTAGTTCATAATTTTGTCTGACTAAAGCATCCGGTGAAAGTGTTTCTTCATCATCCCCAGGACAACTGACTGTACTATAAGCTGGATCCATTTTACTAGTTTTTCGTTCAGACTATAATAAAATAAATAAAACTAATAAAAAGAAAATATAATGACGTCAAATATTTATGGAAAAAGAAAAAAAACAAAACATTAATCTCTGAATATTACATTATACAAATGTATTTTAATATTTAATATAGGTTATGTTTCACTGTAAAAATATCACGTTACTCTTGTCAGCACATTTTAATTATATTTTATAAAAATGTAATATAAATAGTTATTAATTATAAATAATATATGATAATATAAAGAACAGGAAGATCAAATAGAGCCCATTCTATTTCTGGCATAGATTATGTTTATATTTACGTGTTGTCATGGTAAATATTGATATGAATCAGTAATTAATTATTTCGGATTATTACTTAACGATTGTATAAATAAACACAAAATATATTATATTATTTAATTTAATTTATCAAGTAAGGTTAAACATATTTATTGTTATCTTTTAAGTTCATAAAAATTCATAATTGCAAGATTATTTTACGTGTCTTAACTTATTGGCTAATTTAAACTTGTCGCATTTTGAATTGTCCAATAGAAAATTAGTTAAAGTAGACACGAAATTCAAATGAACATTACAACGTTCTCCATCTCTTTCTCTATCTCTCTCTCTTGTTATATAAAATAATTTTTATAAAGTAATTTTTATCATTATTACACGTAACGTTTTTAATTACAGTTTCAAAGTGAAATTTTATAAAACTTCGAAGATGATTAAAATTTCAGTTGTTACGTGATTTACCTCCTTTATTTTACTTGTTCCCTTCAGTAATGGCGGTCTCCTTCTTTCCATCGGTCCTTTCGATGTTAACTGACCAGTACTTTTGGATAATGTCTAAATCATATCAATGCGAATATTATAACTTAATATATCAATAATTAAAATAATTTTTACATTCAATTGAGAAGATCGACTGTCGATAATTCGAGTCCCATGTAGCACACCCCCGACGACAGACTATACTTCGTACATACGTGTATTTCCAATGTTTCTGTCGAACATATTATTTCAACGCATACGTGTAATTGAACAATTATATATGACGCATTGGTAATTGTATGGAAAAAATAAAAAAATAAAAAATAAAGGAAAATATTTTACGTGCAACTACTCACCCTTTTTTAATCCTTAAAACGTACCGCATGACAAGAAATCCGCGAAAGAACTGAAAGCCAAACGACACGAGGACGAGAACCCTTAACCCTGCTATACCCGAAAAAAAGCGATTTTTAAAGGAAAAATGCATTAATATGACCCTCCTAATGAGGGTCTTCGCCTTCAGATAATACAAGTTGAAGAAGCATGAACCACTCTACCAGGCACTGAATGGCACCAATCGATATATGCTTAAGCAGCTCCCTGGAGGATATCACCCACGAATATACCCGTCTTAACTTTTGTACGGGTAATAATACCCACTTTCCGCTGCTATGGTAGTACCTCTTTGACGATAGTGTCACATCGTTATGGGGGTCACGGGATCACATTGATCGTTATAATAGTGATCGATCTCTCTCTCTCTCTCTCGATCGTTAATATATTCGAGAAAGAAAAAAAGAGACAAGATTACCGATAACTTCTGTTCTATTAGGAAAAAAAAGAAGGATATTTCTCGTTTTGAAGTGATCGTTGAGAACGCTCCACGAAATCATACGAAATTGTGCAATTCGCGGTAACAATTTCGGCATGACGAAAGGGAATTGTGAAAAATAGTAAATCGATGATAAATAAGTATTCGTGAACTCTCGTCGAGCGAAATCGCATGTCTACGGAAAGTAGGGAAAACTCCGGTGGTTGGATCGGTAAATTTAGTGAAACAAAAAAAAAAGAAAGAAAAGAGAGAGAAAAAGGAGAAAAAACGAAAAGAAAAGGAAAAAGGAAGAAGAATAAAGAGACAACGGTGTTAGTTACCGAATTCGCCAGAAACTTCGCGAACTTTTAACGGGAAAGAATGTTCCTAAAACTAATTAAAACTTTTCTACATGGTTCCATCGTAATTGCACGTTTGGGGCGATCCAGTGTGCCGAGGGATGGTCGAGGTTGGGGGAGGGATATACTTCGGCGATTAGGATGAACGAAATAAATCTTAAAATGGGATTTTCTGACGATTTTGATTTTTCTTTTCTTTTTTTTTTTTATTCTTTTTTTCTCTCTCTCGAGAGAGAGACAAACAAACGAATGAATAAATAAAAATGAAGATACGAGACGAGGAGGAGGAGGAGGAGGAGGAGGAGGAGGAAGAAGAAGAAGAAGAAGAAGAAGATGACGAAGGTGTCATCATCCTGTAGAGGATTTTGTTTCACGTGCTCGTGATAGGGGTCTACGTAAGGTCTCAGACCATAGCTCGGGAAGAACTCGTACGTACGAACTCACGACATGCCCCGGCTATTAATTTCCGTGATCGCATGCGATTCTCTACGGTACACCATGGGAATTTTACACCTGCGCTAATAGCCTCGACTGAGATAAAGTACGTACGTTCTGGCTCGTAATACCGGTCTGAAAATCATGGTCGTCGTACGGTGGGTACTTAGCTGTGCGTAAATTATCGATAAATGTAGATGGAAAAGTTGGAAACGAAGTAACCCGAAGGAAGGAGGGGTGGGGGAGAGTACGATGAATTCTCATCTCTTCGCGTTCGCCAAAAAAATGTTCTTTTATCGTTTTTTGTTTTCTTTTTTTTCCCCCCGAAAGCGGCACAGAAAGACGACGAATACGAAGCGAGAAAGGCGCAGTGAGGAAACCACGGAAAATTCGAATCGACGAGGAGGATTTGACTTGGATAAAATCATTTGTTGCATTGGTTGTTACACTTTGGAATATGGACAATGTATCGACGCGTACAATTTTTTTTTCTTTTTCTTCTTCTTTCGTGTTTTTTGTCTTGTTTTTTATTTCCTTTTCTTTTTCTTTTTCCTTTTCCTTTTCCTTTCAATCGCGTTACGACAAATTGTTTAACATCGAACAAGTAACGAAAAAAAAAATGTGTGTGTGTGTGTGTGTGTGGGTGTGCGTGTGGACGATAATAATAATAATAAGAAAAAGAAGAAGAAGAAATTTGATCTGTGGAGTTTGAATTGTCACCCTGGCAACGGCGATTGAACTGGATTGAACCATTCCGCGCCATATCTACGAGAGTTTTTATAGACATTGTCTTCGCGTTAAATTGAGATTCCTTTTCTTTAACTTCTATCAACCGTCATTTCCTTACTCCTCCCCCTCGGTTTTTCCCTGTTTTTTGCACTTCGAACAAGACGATAACGAACTCACGTCTTCTTTATAGACGACCGCCTTGTCTTAGCCTTCGACAACAGGAGACGGGTGGTATAATGCCGTTACATATTTTCTTTCCTTCCTTTTCTTTTTCCTTTTCTTTTTTCTTTTCTTTTTTCCCTCCTGAAAAGCAGAACAAAGTCCTACGGCGCGTGTCTGTAAAAAATACAATCTACAAACGATTGTATTTTTTATTACATTTCAGACACGCTTTTCCACATCCGGATATGTACGATGTATAAAGCCGCTTCGAAGATAACGATTAATGCGTTATTCATCAATTAATTAACGTACGTACACCCAATTAGCCTTAATTATTCTAAATAGTACCAAGTCCAGTTT